>PVJA010012416.1:0-52068 GCA_004027025.1 Myocastor coypus | reverse complement strand
TCTTGCTATGCAGTTGAGGCTGGCCTTGAGCTCACTTTTGTAGCCCAGGCTGGTCTCAAACTCTTACCAATCCTCCTGCCTCAAGTGCTGGGATTACAGGCATGAGCCACCATGCCCGGCTTCTCTGTTTTGTTTTGTTGTTGTTTTAGAACTGTTGTCAGTGTCAGCTGTCTGGATGAGTCGCAGCCATTGCTTGACCAGTTTGTTCTCTGTGAAAGCCTGAGAGAATGTTTTCTCTCTAGGTGACTCTCCTTAGGCACACTAGACATCATCTATCCCTTTCCTCTGTGGTCCCATAACCTCCTTCAACAGAAAATTTGGGAAACCACTGAGTTAAAAGATGTTACAGCACAGGTTCTCTTATGTCCTGAGTTCTCACTGACCCTGCAGGGCTAGGGCCAAAATATTGGCTATCCATGTAGCCCTTCTTTTTCTCTAATTTTTGATCTGTAAACTTACATTCTTAACCTTCCACAAGAGAAGCTTTGTGATACTATTACTCTATGACATACGTAACTTGAGCTTAACATCACTGGCTTTCTGAATATCAAACATCTTACACTTAACTTGAAATCACAATTTTTCTAGCAATCATTGATACTCAAATAAATCCCTATACAATGTGATAAAAGCAATTACACATTTTTACACAGACATTTAGAAATCTAAGTATATATAAAATTGTAGCCAGTCGAACCTATGGCATTTTTCCTAGCCTCTTTCTGTCATTTAATACCCTTTTTGTTTTCTTGTAAACCAATCATTTACTTGAGAGAGCATATAGCAGTAACTGAAATTACATTAGAAGCAATGCAAATCTAAAAGACAAGAATGACAGGCATTCCAAGCATAATTTTGGTGTTACCCACCGCTATCCTCAGTGTGAAAAATATTTTGGTGGTTCTTAGGACCATTAGCTAATACATCCTGTATATAAGTGCATAGTTTTGCTCCTGCCATGTTTCCTATCTTTTCTGTTTGCAGTCACTTAATTGTTTAATGCTTAAGTCCTTGGTTTCCATTCAGCTGTGTTATGCATTTCGATTTTTATTTCTTCTTTTGAGTTCTTACACTAGGGAGACTATACGATATTTACACGTTACTCAGGTGAAAAATTCAACCTCAGATGTTCCTAATTTGCTGGGATACCAGTCAGAAGATAGAGTTTCATCTCATGTAAGATATAAGTTTCATCTCTTACAAAATTCCAATTCATTTCTTTTTTAAAAATTTATTTTTGTTATTTTTATATATTTTTATATATTCAGTACAAGGCCTAGAGGGTCTCACTACACAGATCGGACTCATAGCCATCCTCCTGTTTTCAGCCCCCCAAGTGCTGGAATCATAGAAGCCTGCCACCACGCCCAATCTTACTGTCTCAGCATGCCCTGCCTGCCCCACCCCCAGGGCATGCTGGGGATTGAACCCCAGTCCCTGCATCTGCCTAAACAGGTGCTTTAATGCACTGAACTATCTGGCCAGCCCTCCAGTTGTTTCTGAGGTTCAAACATCTTAACTTTTTACCGTAGGTCTTCCATGTACATGCTGTAGACCTTCAGCAAACCACATAGACTTCCTGGGCCTTGCATCTCTCATCTGTAGCTTTGAGATCATTAATACCAGATGCTGTTAATCAGGGTCCCATACAATTATGTGTACCACAGTTCATGGAACATTAAGCCCTCAGTGGGTAATGACAATTATTGTAGGAGAGAAGCTCAGGATAAAGTCAAACTCACTCCAGAAAGAAGAGAAGAAAGGTGTAATAAGGCTGAAGCTGAGCTGAACTTCTTTAAGAAAGAAATCATGGAGGCATTATGGAGCCTTTGCATATACCACAGCTTACTGTTAGGTTTGTACTAGGTATTGATCAAACAGAACTACTTACCTTGATGTTTGGGTTTAGCCAGAAAAACAGGTAAAAACACTTAAACTAGGCCTCTGCTGAGATGTGATAGAGAAGGAATAAAGAGGGGCAAAAAAGAAAGGTACTATAAATGAGATGTATTTATTTCAACAAGTATTAAGTTTGGAAAGGAACTTACTTTTTGTCTGATTTTAGGTATTCCTAGATTTTGTTCATAGGACAAGACATTATATTTCCCAGATGAAGAAGCTGGGTCAGGCCATGGAGATAGCTCAGCAGCCTAAGTGCTTGCCTACACAAGCTCAAAGGCCCAGCCAGGTTTGATCCCTGGCCCTACATACCATGCAAGAGGGCAAAGCAGGAGGATCACTGTGAGTACAGGCTGCATAGTGAAACCCTGTGCCAGATACATAATTTTTTTTTTTTTTTTTTTTTTTTTTTTTTTTTTTAAAGAAACAGGTCTCAGAGTAAATGGCAGAGGGAGGAGAAGAGCACTTGTCCTATGTTTATCTCAGGTAATTCAACCTAAGCCAAGGGCATTTTACTTTACTTTGCCCATCTCTGACTAGTTCCACAGGTTGCTACTCACAGGTTTTGGTCTGCCTCATGGTGTTCACTTTGAGCTCAGGCTATTGGCACGGGTGAGCATGTCCACCTGAGGACAGCCTCAAGGTCGTAGTGTGTCATCCAGCTCCTTAGCACAGACAGTCACCACATACTGTGGAACTAGGCTCTGCTTACTCAAATACTGAGAGCTCAACACTTTGCAGTTAGCTCCTTATAACATCTCACAGCGGCTTGCTTTTTGGAAAATGCTAAATTATCTTTTTGAATCTTCACTGAATCCGGCCTTTCTCCTTCATCAATACCTCTTAATTTCTCCGTCCTCCTGAGTTGAGTAATCCTGTTACAGCAATAATTAATTAATAGCCAAGAACTCAGCAGACATGGGTGGTACCAAATCAAATTAGGTTCTATTATCTGCTTAGGAAAAGAAACTGTTAGACTCATGATTCAGAATGCCTGCCACTTCATTTATTAACTTCCTCTTAGAGCTCTATAGCCCTGGGGACAGAAGCTGAAAAGTTGAGCTGCTATCACTGCAGCCAGTCTCCGTCACTTGTCCCTCTCTGGAACAAAATTTCTAATGCCCACACCTTAAGGGTTAGGAGACAAGGTTTACTTTGGGTCATGTTGTTAGCCCAGAGCTGACTAGCCTCAGGAGACAGGAGGACAGAGGGCGGTGGTGGAGGGAAAGGCACTTGTGTCAATGTGACCACCACGTGGAGAGACAGTGGAGGAGCCAGGCTGGCTCAGTTACTTTTCACTCATTGCTGGGACAAAATACTTGACACCCTAAGTGAGAGAAGGAAAGGTTTATTTAGCTCAGTCAGTGGAAGTTTCAGTCCGTACTTGGCTGGTTCCAAGGCAGAGAGGCAAATGAAAGAGGGCAGCATTTCATGGTGGCGGAAAATATTAAAAATAAGAACAAAAGGGAAGAGCAGTGGCAGAGCAGAGGCAGAGGCCAAGAGCAAGCCTCTCTCCCTTCCTTATACTCCATCCAGGCTATCTGCTCCAGGACAGTGTGATTGCACAAGGCTTGAGGGATCAACTAGACACAAACCATAACACAGGCAAGAAGATGTACTCTTCCAGGTTATGTCCCCCACAAACCTGCCTCTTCCAGTGTGGCCCCGACTTCTAACAGTGCACAGAGCTGCGAACTCATCCGTGGATTAATCCCCAATTGTACAGCACCGCACCATGCAGTCATCATCCAAATGCCCCATCTCTGAATACATGAAACTTGAGGAAGGCATTCTAGATTTAAACCATAACACACTAACTGAAAAACGGTCAGGGTGTGAAATGCTTCTCCATCTTAATCACTTTATCAGTACAGTTTTGTGGCTATGACCAGGGTGTAGAGCATGCCTGTGACAACTCTTGGTGCAAGTAGTACAGCAATACAGGGAGATTCCTCATCAGGTAAGGACACAGCCCTCTGCATGCTTAATCCCATTCTGTGACCCTAACACCTATAACCAGCCCGGGAAGTATTCAGTTTCATACCACCTTCCCAGGCAGAATTTCAGTGCTTCCAGTTATGTTATATAAATATTTTGATTTTTATGTCCCCTAAAGATTAGAAAAGCAAAGTGTGCCTTCTAGTACATTTTTAAGTCACTTCCTGAAAACATATCAAGTTTAAGTGGTTGAAAAGAATATGATTACTGACATATTGTATAGCTAATATATGAGCTTTTTTGTGCACTTCTGTCAGGTCTTTGGCACTGCAGACTCACAGGCACAGTTCGTTGCCTGCATAAGCTCATTGGCGAAGCCAGTTCTGGCCAGGCCATCCAGCCAAGTCAAACTTGTGGTGTGTCACCTCAAGTCTGATTTCCTCTGTTTTCACTTCAGATAAACATGATAGTACCCCATCCCACAACTGCTATTACACCTCTGAGTTCAGGTTCTTAGATCAGCACATAGGTAGATGAAGTACCCAACCTTGTCAAGAGTGCACAGCCAGCTAAAATACAGAATTGTCTCCTTCACCGTCTCCCCCTGCTCTCAGGACAGGGGGAGACCTTGCCCCTGTTAGACCTTTGGAAATTGTTGCGTGCAGGTCAGCCAGATAGCTCAGTAGACGAAAGCGCCTGCTGAGGCAGAGCAGAGGGACTGTGGTTTGGTCCCCAGCACCACAGGCTGTGTAGGCCCTGTCCCTCTGGGGTGCACTGAGACTGCTAATGAGACTGGGCATGATGGTGTATACCTTTAATCCCAGTGCTTGAGAGACTAAAACAGGATCACTATACATCCATCTGGTCTGTGCAGTGAAACCCTGTAGACCTTGTATTAAATACATTTTTAAAAAACATAAAATAAAAGGGGGCTTTTCAGGTTGCTCATTTGGTTAAAGGGCATGATTCAGCCAAGTCTCTTAGGCCCCAGGAGACTGCGGTTCAATCCCCACCCCCACAGGAGCATGAGACCTGCCCTTAAGGCAGCCTCAACCAATAAATAAATAAATAAATAAATAAATAAATAAATAAATAAATAAATAAATTTGTATGTAAGATTCAGGAGATGAGAGGTAAGCATTTTTTTTCTCTTTCTGAAGATGATGTCAGGTGATTATGAATGAAGGAGTAGCTTAAAACAACCAATAGATTACAGGCTTCCCTCTTGGGAAGGTTAGTTTTATGAAGAGCATACTGTGTATAGAAGTTAAGGATCTATAGCTATATTTCCTTAAAGTTAGTCATGCTCAGACACTTAGAAAAATGTATTATGTGTCAGAAAATATAAGCACTGCACCTTTAAGACCTCCACTCTTGCATATGTAACAGCTCTCTCAAACTAGATCAATCACTCACTGAACAGAGACCAGGTAGCTGAACTTTTGTAGGTGTTTGCTACCATCAGCATCTGGCAAGAGATGGATTTGCTGGAGCAGTGCCTGCTGCAGAGTAGGGCAGGAGCCACAGAACACAGTCTAACACTTTCATTTCATTAGTTGACTTTCAAGAAATAGAGCTCTCCTAGCAAGCAAAGCAGACCATTGTTTCCTCCCAGATATTGGAAGGGAATTCAGGAGTAGCAGCATACTTGTTCTGGGTTGTGATGTTGCAGATATAAGAACAAGAACTGAGGAAGGTTAGAAAACAGGTTTTGATTCAAGATGAGGAGGAGGATCAACTTTTTTTAGTGTATTTAGTACAAGGTCTACAGGGTCTCACTAGATAGATCGAACTCATAGTGATCTTCCTGTTTTCAGCCTCCCAAGCACTAGGATTACTGGTGGCTGCCACCACGCCCAGTTTCAGTCACTGTCTCAGTGCACCCCTGGGGCAGGGCCAGCAAGACATTGTGGGGGCGGGGATTGAATACCTGTCCCTGCATCTGACAAAGCAGATGCTTTAATCTGCTGAGCTGCCTGGCCAGCCCAAAGATCATTTTAAAAACTGTATTGCCTAGAGTGTATATACAGTTCCATAGCGCTGGGAGGTAGTTTTACCTTGAGGACCCTAGACTTGCAAGTTACTGGTTCTCCCAAGGATTGGAACCTAGATCATTTGGAGCCTCCAAAGCTATGTTAATGCTCCCTATGTCCTTCTGTAGAACAGGCTGTTTGTCTAGCACCCTAATTAAAAACAAACATTTGAACAGTAAAAGAAAATAACATCTGAACCCTACTGCAGTTTGTCCCACTGCAGTTTGTGTCTGTTTGAAGAGGAGGGTGAGCACTGAAGAGGAAGATTACTGTATTTGGGGACAGTGCAGGCAGTCATGGACCATCTCAGATAAAATCTGAGACACATAGGCCAGCTGGTGTGTCAGGCAGAGGAGAGGGTAGATGCCTCGCACCGATGGTCCTTCTGGGTAGCCCTCCAAGATATCCACACGGAGCGAGGAGAGGGCTCTTAGAGATACACTCAGAGTCCTTTTCCTTCATTATTGTGCCAAATGAGTCATCAGTTAAGAAAATAAGCTACTGTGTTTGAAAGTGCTGTTCTTTGTGTGTGTGTGTGTGTGTGTGTGTGTGGTACTGGGGTTTGAACTCAGGATCTTGTGCTTTCCTCAAGTCCATGAGGGCCGCTGCTGTGTGCATCTTACTTGGCTGTGTCTCTGGTGTGACTCTGAACAGTCATTAGGACAGTAACTATTTAACAGTTGAAGAAATCCATAAATGCTGAGCTCATGGTGTGAACTGTGAGAAAAACTGTCTCTCAGGCCCAGTAGCAGGTCTCTCTGAGAGTAAGAAGAAAACATTTTATCAGTCAAGACGTCTGACCTTTTCCCCAAGCCAGTCTCAAGACTCACAGTAAAAAACCTAGTGACTGGAAAAGAATGTGTTGAGAATTTGTTACTCTCAATTGGGAGCGAGAATTGTTGACCTCTTTCTGACTATGACGAAAATTATGGCCTTTCTCAGACAACAGAACACACAGAGCAAACTATAATTCCAGTAGGCTCATGAACCCTCTAAAATATGTGTCTGAAGTTAAGAATGCTAAGCCGCGCACTGCAGCGTAGGAGCAGGGCACAGTCACACACTCCCCTCCTCACAGTCAAAGTAAAGTCAACCGGCGAACAACAAGCTTGCTTTGGATCTGACACCAAGGGGTGCACATAGTGCTGACTCCAACATTGCCTTGATTCTGTGAGAAGCTGCCATAAAAGACCCTTTGTCCCTTTTGGGACAGATGCCATGAAAAACTGCTCTGGTGACAGCCCACTGGCCAGCCCTTCCTACACATACCTTCCGTGTCATGATGGGAAAGCCAGTAGGAAAAGAGTCGAATGAGGGTGGAATTCTGGGTGGTGGGTGACGTTGACTGAGTTGGCTTCCCTTGCTTCCAGAGTTACATTTACCCAAATTGTAAGCCGTGTGTCCTGGATGTTCTTGTCCTTCACAGAGTACTCAGAGTCTGTTGCGTAGGTGTTTTCCTTAAGGATTTTTCCCAGATGGATGTGGAGCAGTGCAGATTTTATGTAGACATAGATAATCCTTTGCGAAGCGAGAAGTTTCTGGGTCACAGCTGGGAGCTGATGTACCATAGACCTTCCGGCCCCAGCCAGACTACTTTAGATTTTCTCCAGCCAGTACTAAATCATGAATTGTAAGGACACAGACCTTACTGTTTGGCCCTAGGATTTTTCATGTTCTAGAACTTCACTTTTGTCACCTGGAATATAGGGTGACAATAGTTACATCCTAGGATTGGTAAGAAATGTAATAGAAAAAATGGGTGAAAAACTGAGCCCCTGGCTCACTATAAGCAGTAGGTCACATCTGTTGTCATTATTTTAGACAGTGCTCTATGTAGAAGTAGATGAAGCCATTCCGGCACATTTGCCCTCTGAGTGTGCGCACCTGTGCCACCCATCTTCTCTGACCTGCCCTTCCCTCTGCTCCTGTAGCTGTACGGACAGTGTCTCTCCCAGTGCCCAGGCCAGACTCTTATTCTGAGCAGCTGAGGTCCTAGCCATGCTTCTGGGATTCTGCAGCTCATCTTTTGGCCACTGAAACATCACTACCACCTGGGATCCGCTGGTTAGGGCAGCAATGACTGGCCATTTCTTCCAGCTCTGTGTAGCCCTCTCTCCCCTTCTTTCTGATGCTATTTCATTTCTATTCTAAAAACAACTGTTTATTGAATAATTCTGTATGCCCTGCATAGTATCACTGCTAGATCCATAGTCTTCAGTAAAATAATGCTATTCTTCTCTGCTCTAGTTAGGACAGAGGGAGAATAAATAGAACACAAGGTTTAGACTGTGATAAGGGCTCCGAAAGAAGAGCATAACCAGGCAGGCCTACTTAGGTGGGGGACCTTCTCTGAAGAGATGACATTTAGATATAAGAACTGGCCCTGGAGCATGAGTTGGATCCCTGGCTTTTATTCCAGTGGAAGTGGCACTGCAGGCTTCTTGTTTTTCTGTCCTGGCAGTACATGGCTTAAGGCTTAAAGGAAACTGAACTCACGATTTAAGCCAATAACTTGTTAATGAAGTAAGCATTTTTAGTTGTCACCTCTCCCTTTAAATAGCTATTCATTTATTGTCTTCCAGGCACTGCATTTCATTTTCTCTGTAGTCAGAGAGATAAATCAGAGCTCAGACGAACTTCACTCACTTGCCCGCACAGCTCAGCTGCAGTAGCGAGGGCATGACTCTGAGGGTATCTGCTGACATAGCCTGCGCCTCAACCCCTAGACTACACTGCCCCCCTTGGCCATGATGTCTTGACTAACCTGCTTCTCCTTTTGCTTTCTAGTGGTGCCAGTGAGGAAGAGGACACATGAAGGCTCGGCAGCGCCAGTGCAAAACCACCCCTCCTCCTCCTGTGTGTCAGCACCCGTGTGTGTGTGTGTGTGTGTGTGTGTGTGTGAGAGAGAGAGAGAGAGAGAGACATGGCTTTAGATTTTTGTGAAACCTGCCCAGCAACCAGTGTCCTTCCTCTGATATGTCCCCAGGTCCTCAGCGGGCGCATACTGTCCAAGAGACAGCCAGGCATATGCTTCCTGAGTATTTGCTCCTCACTGACGGTTGTGGCAGGTCAAGGAAGAGCATCTTTGATCAATTGGGAGCAGTTAAGAAGTCCCTTCAGGTGCCACCCCTCTCGTGGCTGCTTTGAACTCACTCAGGAAGTCCCTATAACATTACCGAAGGCAACAATATGACTTCATCTGGAAGAATTGGAAAAAAATTGGAAGTCAACGTTTTTGCCAAAGGCAAACCAAAACCCTGCCTTGTTCCTACTGAAGCATGGGACACGGGAGGGCAGAGCCAGAGCTGGGGGCTGCCTTCCTCCGTCTCTCCTAGCCCTAGCCCATTTCCACTGTGGGGAAAATGGGAGCCGCAACATGCGTGAGATGACTTGAGTAGGGGTTGGAGAAAGAGTTAAAAGCTGGAATGATAGATATTTTTAGTATTTGAAGTGATCCACGACTTGAGATTCATAATTCAGTGCTTTGGAAATGAAAAAGTGATTGAAGAGGTGGAAAGGAAATGACCTGGGGCGTGGGGGTGGGAGTGGACCAAAGAATCTGATTAAAAGTTGAAGCCAGTTTTTCCGAGTTCAAATAGGCTGCGCTTCCAAGTAGATACTGAAGGATCTGACCAAACTTCAGTTATTTGGGTGAACTCTTCAGGTTTTATGGGCTTGTCATAACACGGAATCCTGGAACACACATGAGAGTTTTCACTGTAGATTTTGCCAGCCTCACTCCCAGGTTAGCCTGATCCAGGGCATATTCATTGCGGGGGAATCTGCGCTGCTCCGTGGAGTGGTGGGTTCAGCTTCCTTTCCCAGCAGGTGGCCCCTCCCTGCACTCCAGCTGGAATCCTCTTCGCCTTGACATTCCTCACCCACAGATCATCTCCCACACCCTGGCTTGCTCTTCTTAAGTAGCAGGAGCAGATCCCCTCGAGGAGGCAGGGATGTGCTGGAGTTATACAAAATTGCAAATTCGCATGCAATTTACTAAAAATCAGTTTTGTTAACAAATCATTTAAAACTAGGGTTTAGCTTTTCTATATAAAACAAAACCAGTTATAGAATACAGCATCAGTACACATCAGCTGTTGAACTGGAGCAGGAGTCTAGGAAGGCGCTTCTTGTTTGCAGATAGGCTGTGCACGTCCTCTGCTCTGTGCTTAGTAGTATTTCTGTGTTTGTCTCTGAGGAACACAATAAGAACCGTACCCATGAAGCCTTGTGGTTACTGCTACCCACGGGCCTAGACTTCAGCTCTGCTGAGGCAGAACTGAGGAGCCTATTTTTGGGGGGAATCTCTCCCTTCTGCCTCCCTGCTTGCCTGCCCTTATCTGTGTACTTCTTGCAAAGCCTTCGGGTCAGCGATAACACACGTGTGCAGGATAGCTCTGAGGCAGAAAACGCCTGCTTCCTGTCGGGTCCTGCTGATGCCGTTATTCAACTCTGCATGCTGTGATGTCACCCAGGCCTCTGAGGCCGGAAAGTTACGGAGCATATAGGCTTCCGGGTTAGGATTATCCTTGCTCTCCACATACACAGCGATACTGAGATTGGGAAGAGTTTGAGCTGTTGAAGAAATGTTTCTCCAACTAGTGTTCCACCATTGGCTAAGCCACTTTTGGTGCTTTACCTACCTGTCTACAGAGACTGGAGAGTTTAGTGTACCACGAGTTAAACCCTTCAGCCAGAGGTACTCAGCAGAACTACCCTAAATGAAGGAACAACAGGCACTCTTCAAAGAATTTAAAATATCAGAAGACCACAAAGACTGTTGTAATTGGAAGTTTGTACTTTCTTTTCCCAGTAATCAGATCTTGAAATGGTAACCTTGTATTAGCAGTGGACTTCCAACCTGATCTCATGTTCTTTAAATCAGTATTTGGAAAAATCCAAGCATTTATGCGGCAGATACACACAGAAATATAAAAATATGTGTGATCCGGTCTCAATAAATTATCATGTGCCTGTAATCTTCGAAGAAAGCACTTTTGCTTTTACCTAGATTTGCTTTATGGGCTCCCGCTGTTTTGAGCACCTGATAAAATTTTAACCAGGGAAACATTAAGCGCAGCGCAGCACTTGTGCCCGGGCTCTGCACTTCCTGCCAGCAGCATCTATCAGTGTGAGCACCGGGATGTGTCCTCCAGGGGCACTGGCGCTGAAGCCCCAGCAGGACCAGGCTGCCCTCCTGCTGGGTTGTTGGAGAGTGCTAGGATCTTGGGTCCTGACTGACTTGTAGAAGCGCTTAGGGCGATGGCGTCGAACCTGGGGCAAGGGTGCCACAGCCCTGCTGTTTTTTATGATTGAAAGCTCTAAAAGATTCTTGGTCACTGCCCCGGGGGACATCATCACGGGTGCAGGTGATGGGTGTGTGCAGAATGAACGTGGTACTGAGCAGGTCCTGGCTGCCTTCCAGATGTTGGGCTTTCACAGGTGATAAGCCTGAAACCAGGACAGTCCCAGGAAGTGCTACAAGTCGTAGCTCTGCTAGCCCAGAAAGGGAGGTAATCTGTACTGAGGCTCAGCTACGGGCCAGGCCCTATCCCTCCATTTGTTAGGTGATCAGAAAGGTGCAGGGAGGAAGAATCTGATGCACGTAGAAAATTACTGGAGCCTGGTTTGAGCCCGGCTCTGTGGGCAGCCCCGGAGGATGACGCGCTAGAAACATGGAGGGAGAAAAAGGCTCTGGGTTTGCCCACTGTAGTCGGGCCATCCATTTGTTGAACTCATACATTTCATGACTGTCCTTTGGGCTCGGAAATGACATGGAGCTTGCCTTAGCCCTCCGCTTCGGCAGATACGCTGAGCGCGCTCGGAGGCCGCACGCCTGCGCAAGAGCCCTGCCCTCGGGTGCTCTGCCCTGTGAAGAAGCTGTTTCTCGGCTTTGGAGAGCAGAAACCTTCAAACTTAGTAAAGGTGAAAGGTGTTCTGCCTGCTGATTTTATTTTTAAGTATCTGCTGTTCCATTGCCACAGAAAGGTGATTTTCATATTTTAGTAAACATAGCCACCAGCTGTGGATTCTGAGTGACATGTAACTCCAAGTCCAGTGACGCGCTTCTCTCCTGCCGATGTGTGGGGTGTGTCTCTGCACTTAGATGTGTGGTAAATGTGACACACGTGCGCGCGTGCACACACACACGCTGTTTAAGAACTAGGAGAAGCTCAAAGCAGCCCCTCATTATCTTGCATGTCACCGCAGAGGTTGCTTCCAGCCTGATTACAAGTGCCACCAGATAATTGGACCCTGTGTGCTTGGAGCGTTCCTCCCGGGCAGAGCTGTCAGCTCCCAGAGCACTGAACCAAGGTAACAGCCTTCAGGGACATTGCATTCCAGTCCTCCTCCAAGATGTCTGACAACATAGGAAATTTACATGCCTAGCCATCTTACTGACCTGGGTCATTGTGGTCACCGGTTGGCCCTGAGAACAGAACTGTGTCATTCACAAGCCTGCAGCAGTGGCAGAGCTTAGGGCATCCTCTCGTCCTACCTAGAAAATACCCTCCTCCTGATAAAATGGTACCTTCGCATAGTAGCTCTTCGGTATGTTTCTCGGTAAGAATCAGTTGCATGCTTATTGTGTGCTGAGCACAGCCAGACTTTTCTGTTTAAAAAACAAACTCTCATTATAAATCCACTCCAAGTCAGCCCTAAGAGAAAAAGAAAACCTGTAGGGAGACTCCAGACCTCACAATACTGTTTTTACCCAGCAACGTTTCTGAAGCTCACTACCTACCGGTCTTTTCCAAGAGCCATAAGACCCATTCTTTCCTAGAAAAGAGTTCATCAGGGATGACCTGCCTGGTGAGAGATGATCACCTGGAACCAAGGGAACCAAGAACAGCAGAAAAAGGGCAAAAGTGGGAGAATGAAAGCGCGTGAAGACATGGGTCCTCTGCGGTGCAGCCATATAGCCCATGCTGGGCTGGATAGGGCAACAGGGACACAGCAGCTGTGTGACAGGTCATCCTGCAGGAGCTGGGAGAGCCAGCGAAGCTGTCGTCCTCTACGTGTTCCCCTGTGCACAGTCCCAGTTCCTTCCTGGTCCCCTTTACTTTCTACCCGTTAAGTAAGGGAACACTCAATCTATCAAAGGAATTGCACTTTGAGTTAATGTTTCAGTATATCATTTTCATACTGTAAATTATATTGTAAGAGAGATTTACTGCTATCCCAGGATGTTTGGACTTGGCACCCCTGTGCATTTGGAAATCAATAAACCATTACTGGAAATACAATTCGCCTGTTGGAGTTGTGCACAGAGGACCCCGCTAGATGTAAATATTTGTGATGATCTGCATACTGAATGTGGGATGTGGTGCTTGGGTTATTGGTTGTAGGAGCCTGGTTTACTCCTGATTTCTTGGGTGTGCTGTAGGACCCACCCCCTGGGCAGTGGCAGAGGGGTAGGTTAAGAGCATTATTGTTTATTATTCACAGACAGGTTTTTTCTTCCAAGGGGGGAAAAAAAAAAAAAACTATGCCTAAGTAAAGTTTTCTGAGCATAGTAGATTGTAAACTACAGGATACTTGGTCTTGAATAATGTTTTCAAATAACATTCACAGCTTTGCAACTTACATTAACCAGGAGAAAATTCAGTCAAGTTTAAATTTTACCGTGTTTTCTAGCAAAACGAAAGGCCTGCAAAATCACCTTTGTGGAACCTTGAAAGTCATATTTCCGTGTAACTGGGAAAGAACAGAATAAATTGTAAGGTAAGTGGCTTCAACCTGGTTTGCAGTATTAAGATCAGAGGTTGCACTGGAACCAGGAGTCAGAGGTCAGCAGGAGCCAACTGTAAAAAGCTGGAGACAGTAGGACTAGGGAAATTAGAAGAGTAAGGTCATGTCCCAAAGTACCTGAAAAGTCAGGGTATAGAAACCCTAAAAGCCACGGGCTGGGTTGTGTGGAAGGGACACAGCAGTGAACCTTATTCTAAGTTCCCTTCATCAAATTTATTTTCATCAGACCCTTCTAGCTGGAGACAGTGAGAACTCTGGAAAACACCCCCTAGATGAGGTTAGTCACTCAGGGTCACGAAGTAGGTCTCACTGGTAAGCTCAGGACAGCAGATAGCCTGTCTCCTGTGGCAGTCCTTAGGCCCTCTTTCTTCCTCCCTAGGTGCCAGGGACACTTTGCCAGTGGGGGGCACTGCCAAGCACGGCAGCGCTTGCAATTCTTGGGAGTTTTAGCAAACCACAAGGTATTGGTAGTTTTTTTCCACTCTTCCTGGTGCCAGTAGCCAGTTGTGGGTACCACAATTTATTGCCCTAGCCTCTTTGTTTCATTGTCTTTTTCCTTAGAAAATCAACCCGTATTGATCTGTTCCCAGCACAGCTTAGCCATGGCCTCCTTTCCTTTCCACTCATAAAGGGTGAAATTGTAGTTCATCTGAGATATTTCCTGGCCCTCCCAAAACACAAGTGAGATGCACCCGAGAGAAAGTCAGGCTGCCGGTCTTTGATAAGAGATGTCACAGCCAAGGACACAGAAACAATTACTGTTTGAAAGTCATGGGCTGGGGAAATAGCTTAGTGAAAGAAATGCTGGCCTGGCAAATACAAGGTCCTGAGTTTGATCCCTGCTACCACACACACACACACACACACACACACACACACACATACATGCACGCACGCACAAAGTTATTAGTCACACTGAGGGTCTGTACTTGTTAACTATTATAGTTTCCAACTGTAACACAATGATTTTTGTCAACAGCTACTGTTTAGTGAGCTCTTTGCCTGGGCCAGATGTGGTCCTAATTGCTTTTCACATTATCTTACTCAATTCTTACACCACGGGTACCAGCATCCTTCATTTTATTGTTCAGGAATACTAAGAGAATTAAGTACTACAAGCAGGTTTATACCTTCATAAGTGGGAAGCAAGGATTTAAACTCGGTTGTCAGACCTCACAGTGGCTGCTCCTCGTCCTTCCTCCGCTGGCTGCACTGCTTCCACCACGTCCTGATGATATCACTCTCCCTCATCCCTTCCCCACTTGCAATATGGCCTTAGAGAAAATGAGTTGGCCCCTCATAGCTCTGCTTTGCACAACCAGGAAAGTGTGTCATATAGTGAGAGGAAGGCCAAGGACAGCAATGAAGTTCTCCTCTAGTCTGGAGCTGCTCTTTCAGAAGGAATCAACTAAGATTTGCTTCATCTTCTTTATTCTAGGTCCATCCATAATGAAATTACCAGGTCGCTAGGCTATGGCCTTAGAATCTCAAGTCAGGCAACTCTGACACATGGCTCTATAATTCACACATCTTGAAGGTATCTCCAACAATTTTTCACTAGGCTGGTTTCATACTCTTGGCAAGAGAAGATGAAGAAGGGGCTGGCCAAATAGTCCAGCGGATTAAAGCACCTGCAAGCAGGTGCAGGAGCTGAGGACTCCATCCCTGGGCCTGCTGTGTGGCGCCACCCCTGGGGTGCACTGAGACAGCAGTCAAGACTGGGAGTGGTGGTGCGTGCCTGTAATCCCAGCTCTTGGGAGGCTGTCTACAGGCAGGTCACTATGAGTTTGGTCTAGGAGTGAGATCCTGAACACTCGGTAGAGCCTTCCCTAAAATATATTAAATACATACATACATACATACATGCATACATACATACATAAGAGAAAACAAAAGAATTAAAGTTCATTCAGTGAGTCTAGCTGTCATGGCCACAGTATTCTGTAGGATTCAGGAATAATTTATACATATGGCTCAGCCCGCAGATAGTTTCCCCATCCATACTTCCTGAGCCTAAATCCCAAACAAGTGGTTTGAAGTGAGTAGCTGAGACATAACTGGAAAATGCTCAGTTCAACCCACTCAGAAATGACTAGAAGCTAGGAACCAAACACCAAGCCTTGTAACTGGTTAAAATAAATAAAGCAGGGCCAGCAAGATGGCTCAGTGGTCTAAAGCACTTGCGGAGGAATCTTAAGGCTAGCACTGCGATCGCTACTCGATCCCTGGCACCACATGCTGTGCACCCCCACCCTAGGGCAAGCTGAGCCAGCCATAACACAAACAAATAAATGAGGTTTAAGGGCAATAAATTTTTAAAAATCTTTAAAATAAAGCAAACACATAAGAGAAAAGCCATTTATCTGGCCATTAGGAAGCTACTCAAAACTTATTCTTACTTTATAATTCTAAATTATTATCCTATTTCCCGGCCTACAGCACAACAGAGGTAATAAATTAACACCCAGAGAAGTGTAGTTCAGGAAAGACAATGTGACCAGACAAAATATCACGAAACACTTCCAAAGTTCTGCTGGGGGTATGTGCTAGAGCCTCCTGTATCAGGACAATGCCATTGTGTTTAAATAACGACACTGCACATCGCAACCTAGATCATCTTCAGAGAAGAGAGTGACTTCTATAGCAAGCATTTTAGAAATGTTTAGATTGAAAATGGTGTAAAAAAGAACTTTTAAGAAATGCTTGAATCACACATGGGTATAAAAAGAAAACTTAGGAATTAACAGGAAAACATCTTTGACAACTTACATTTTGCTGAACAAAATGGACATCTCCCTCGTGGAGGCTGTATTCTGGGAGGCTCTTGTGTCTGAGAGCTTTCTTCCCAGCTCTCTAAGTGACTTTCATGCTACAGCGCTTTGCGTATAATGGCTCGAACAATAGAAGTGCCAAGTTTTCAGTGTGATGAATAAAACTAATAGCCAGAATACAGGTCAAGTTCTGTTACAACAAATACTGCTGCTGTAAAAATCACTTAAGCATCCCTGTTGTCTCTGAGCCCCTGTCGACTGCACATTTATTTTAGGGAATAGTCATTACAACAACGGTGAAATACAGAAAAAAGGAACTAGACCCTCCCCACATGGTGGGTGTAGCACCATTTAACCCCGGAATGTCAGAGGCTCAGCTTATATTCTCCAGCTCTTTGCTTCAAAGAGCATAAGCCTTGTGTAGCCACAGTACCAGCCAGGAAGGCTTATGGTTAGGTGTCACTGCTAGGAGACGAAGGCATTCAGAAGCGAAACAAACCTGGAGCTGTGAGGCAGCCACTCGCTGGGGAATTTGGAGTCCAGAGCCAGAGTCCCTTGCTTCTAATAGCAAAGGGATATATATAGGAAGTCCTGGAGTGAAAACATGATTCCATTCTCATAGGTCCATGGTAACCTGGCCCTGTCCTGATGATTCTTTTTTTTTTTTTTTTTCTGATGACTCAAGATAGGGATAATAATAACAAATCAGAAGTATGTGACTGGAGCTATCTTTTTTCCCTTAATGCACTGCTTTCAACATGCATGGCTGTAAAAGCACATCCCACATCCCACAGAAGTACATGTAAAAATAAAAAAAGCCCAATTCCCTTTAGTATATAGGAAGGGGGTTTTCTATGCCTGTCCTTTCGCTGGACCAGCTTCGTCACCTACTGTAACATTATATACCTAGTCATCTTTTATTCTTTTTTTTTTTTTTTTTTTTTTTTTTTTTTTTTTTTTTTTTTTTTTTTTTTTTTTTTTTGTCTTTTTGAGGCAGGGTCTCACTATACAGTTCAGGTTAGCCTGGAGCTGACTTTTGCAGCCCAGGCTGGTCTCAAACTCACACCAATCTTCCTGCCTCCGTGCTGGGATTACAGGCATGCACCACCACGCCCGGCTTATCTTTTAGTCCTTTAACTTAAATTTTTTTAAAAACCTTTATTTATTTATGTTATGGCTCAGCCTGCCCTGGAGGTGGGGTTGGCACAGTGTGTGGTGCCAGGGATCGAACCTCGATCCCAGTTGTTGCCTAAGCTTGCCTAAGCAGGTGCTTTAGACAACGGATCCATCTCGCTGGCCCCTAGCTTACATATTTTTAATGACTTCATTGCAACCAATATTTTGTAACACCTTACCAGCATGAGAAATTAAATCATAATTCATTTCATGACAGTGAATTACAATCACCAATAGGAAAACCAAGGAAAAATCACCCAGTTTCTCAGTGAGCATGCTTGACTCAGGCCCCAGATTCACGTCACACTCCAAAGAAGTTGATGAATTCTGGGCACTGTTCAGCTTGGGGGGGGGGGCAGGCATCGCTCTTGCTGTCTCAGGGTGAGATAAGCGATCTCTTGCTGGCATGACTTTATAGGATATGTTTGCCTCTGCCTGCTGGCTTTGCTAAGCCAAAGCAGAGCTAAATACGTAACATTTCCCAAGCCAGGGGAACGGGTGAAAGATTGACTGGCTTTGCTAGGCTCTTGAAAACACAGAGTCCCGGGATCCAGCTTGAGGGTGGCCACGCGCTGAGCAAAGTTTTTATTAGGACATCTGGAGATTAGAGGTGTTAATCAGAGTCAACTTTGCTGTATTTGGTTTCTCCTTGCACGTTCTGAGACCTCTTGGACCCTGTGGATTGGCTGCAGCCTGGTATCCAATTGAGCCTGTTCCAAATAGACTGCGCCACAGTAGAGGAAAAGATCGCTCTTAGCCTCAGAGGTCATGATGGCAGTGGGAGCGCTAGAGTTGATTTGGGAGGTATAATGATAGAACGTGATAAGAATGCATTTTATGTTTTTAAGGGATATAACAAATAATAATTTGTTGTAAACTATTGTCACCCTATTGTGCCACAGATGATAGAGCTTATTCTTCCTACGTGTTTACTCATTATCTAAGCTGCCTTCCCCCACCCACCTTCCTAGCTTCTAGCCATCACTATTCTTCACCACGTCTACAAGGTCAGCTTTCTTAGTTTCTACTTATGAGTGAGAACAAGCGGATTGGTCTCTTCGTGTTCCGCATGTCGCTGGGTTCTAGTCCCAATAATGCTTTGCAAGTGACAGGACTTTATTCTTAAAGTGTCTGGTGTGCACAAAAGTCAGACGTGACCCAATGGCCTATAAATGCATGCAATTAGGCATCAACCAAATACATAAAATGCGTGTTTTGTCCAACACTTAAGTCAGTTTTCCATTTTCTAATAAGTGGTTTCTGACCACTTTTTCCCAAACTCGTATTTCCTCTAGAAGACATTGTCTGAAATAATGGACTAATGACGTTCCTTTTAAGATCATGCCTGGCCCACTTTTGGCCAAACTACACTCAAGGCTATAAAGCCAGGCGTGGTGGTGCATGTCTGTAATCCCAGCACTTGGGAGGCTGAGGCAGGAGGATCAGTGCGAGTTCAAGACAGCCTGGGCTACAAAAGTGAGCTCAAAGCCAGCCAAAAATGAGACCCGGTCTCAAAAAGACAAAAGCAAAAAGAAAGACAAGGACCCAGGTTTGATCCCCCGTACCCCATGCCTTCTGGCCCCTGCACCAGGCCAGCCACTGAAAGTAAACACGTGGTCATGCATGCCTCTAATCCCAGTGCTGGGGAGGCTGAGATAAGAGGATCACTCCAAGTCTGAGCTGCATAGCGAGACTGTGTACCAAATCAGCAAAGAAAACAAGGCTATATATTAATCTGTTTAGCCTTCTCCCTTACCTCTGGCACAAGTTCAAGTCATTTAGGAAGAGTCAAATCCCCTGGGGGTCTGCCATTGTATACACTTAAATGGTAGGCAGAGGCCACGGTTTCTAAGAGTAAACTATTGTGCCCTTTCTGGGATGGTAAGAAAAGCCACCCGGAGTATTTATGTTCCTCTTGATACCCACGCCATGGCTTTCTTTTATATTGTGCTACTGAGACCCATCACTGCCCTCAGCGAAGACAATTTCACCATGACTTACTTTCTAATAATCACTGACAATAGGCTCATGAGGCTGTGCCCAAGTGCTGCCCACCCTCAGGTCTGGCACACGGTCAGATGGCAGCCTTGTGGAGCAAAGGAGAGCCCTGGCAGAGCTCACAGGCAGCAGATGCGATCCAGAGTTGGGGCGTCCCCTGCCTTTCACTCTCCCACCTCCGCCCTGCAGTGCTCTGCCTCCTCCTCTTCTTCCGGTCTCCCCATCTGGAAACCATGAACCTCATGGATTCCAGGCACAGGTTCTCAGATTTCAAATGTTTGGGAAGTTTCTAGGCTTGGGTCATTCTTCAAGTACAGGAAAATTCAATTTGGGAGGAAAAACAGCTGAGATCCTTCTACAGAAGAGAAAATAAATAAGGTGTGTGTATCCATCCTCTCGTCAATTTAGCTCCAAAACCACACACACTGTATTCTGATTTCTCCCTCCCCCACTGGGAGGGAACAGAACAGAAAAACAAATTATCCACTCCTAAAAACATACCTTTTCCCTTCTATGGTATAAGCACAGCTGACATCAGATGATATGATGTAATTCATTTTGTGTGTGTTCATGGGGGACGAAAATGTTTCTGAAGGGTGGGCCTAAGAGTAATGGAACGAAAGCAAAGGTAAAATGTAGGATGAAGTTGCTGGGGTGGGAGGGAGCTGGTACCATGGTAGGCCGTTTAACCAGGAAAAAGAAAAGTGCGTCATCCTCTGTCTGTGGAAAAATGAATGAACCTGCTCTCAGCACCACTGAATTTTGGAAACAGACAGACTTGGTCCTAGAAAGGCCTCCGTCCTTTACGAAGGAATTAAGTGGGCAAGGCTTTGTATAGCGCCAACATGTAGTGAGCTCTTAAAAATGGTAGCTAGGGATTACTGTTTCCTGCCAATTGTTCATGAAAACGAAGTCCTCTTGGGGATGAGGTAAGCGGAGCTTGCTCTCTAGCGCCCCCCATGATTGCTCAGCTTTACCATTCCTCTGAGAGCTGTTGCATGGTCCTCCCTACTGCAGCGCCCTGTTACACTCATCACATCCCTCGTAAGGCACTCGAGTTCTCCTCGGCATTCATTTCTTCACATGGCTCAGGCCTAAAACTCTCGTACGGTTGCGTTATTTGCTGCTATGTGACAGGGTGAACAAATTTGCCCGATACAGGATAGCTGCTCAAAGATGCTCCGGGGTTACCCACTCCCTTTCAGATCCACCAATGCCCCAGGCACTAACTCCATTTGACGCAGAAAGCTAGAGGACAGCGTTGTCTCCATCTATCCTGGCAGGGGTGTCCAAAGCTGGCACCAGCTGCTCTTCCCAGAGAAGAGAACTGGAAAATCGAACTCCTGTCCCTGTTCTGTCACTAACAAGTTATGGGGTCCCTTAGCTGGCTGTACTCTCTCGCCACATTCCTAATCTGAGTAGGCAGAACCAACCAAGGTGGAGGATTCCCTGTGCTTTCCGGCTCCAGCCCTGCAGGATGTTAGCCAAGTGAGAAACGATGGCAGGAAGGTGAAGATGCCTCCTCTTGATGCTTTCTTTTCCTCTGTGAGTATGAGCACAGGCGTGTATATTAGCATACAAGGGCATGATTTTGTGTGTGTGTGTGTGTGTGTGTGTGTGCATGTGCTAGGACTATGCTTGGAGAACCAGATTCATACAGAGACTGTACAGAGACTATTTTCCCCCAGTGTATACAAGTATAAAAAAATAAAAAAGTCAAGTAAGTTGGGAAATAGACTGTTCATCATTTGGATATAAATGTCCCCCAAAGTCTCCTGTAGTCATGAGGTGGCTTCTAGAGTTTGTGATTAATTTATGATCCAATGCTGGGATTATGGGTATGAGTGCTGCCCGCCCCAGGGCGGGCAGCCTGAATGTGGTATGGGGCGGGGCTGGCGCTCTGCCTCCGCCTCTCCTGTTGCTGCCGCTGCGGCTCCTGCCTTTTTGCTCTTGCTGTTTTGCTGTTTCTGCCACCATGAGCTGCTACCCCCTGCCACGTGCTGCTCTGCGTCAGAGCCAGACAATTATGGGCTGAAATCTGCACTAACCGTGAACTAAATAAACCTTTCCTTCCTTAATTTTGAACATGGGGTATTTTGTCCCAGTAAGGAGAGAAAAGTAACCAAGACAGACTTCTGGACTAAGAGCCACTATTCCCTGAGGAATTTCTCAGCGCATCATGCGCATGGTGGAGCTTCAGTGTGATCATTTCCTGGGTTTCTGTGAGACAGTGTGGGGACACAGCTGGCTGAAGGCACCAAGTAAACCCCGAGGTTCGGTGGGCCTCTTTCCCCGATGCACAGCGCTATCCGTTTTCTGGGCTGGGAGCCAGAGGCATGCGTTTGTACCTGCCTCCTACACAGTGGAGCATGGCCCGTCATCTCCAGCGCATTGTCCTGGAGGACACAAGAGAGCCTTGAGGTGCCTGGAGGACACAAGAGAGCCTTGAGGTGTTCCGGACATCGGTTTGCATGCAGTAGCACATGGGTGGGAAGTGTCTGTGGGTGGGTATGCACACAACACCAGAGGAAAACACAGGCATATCAGCAGGATAGTGGCCTGGCGCCCCTCCAGGCCGCTCTTCTTTAAGTACTGGGCTAACATTTATTTAAAGGACAGAATGGAGCAGGTGGGGGAGGGTATCCCTACCTGCATACCACTCTCAGAAATGAAGACCCTGGCCTCTTCCTTAGAAGACTGTTTAGTGGCCATCGGTAGTTATCCCAGCCCACTGTTTGGGGAGGGGGTCTCACCCCACCCATTCCCAAATAGCTTTCAAAGTATTTCTTCCAACCCCACAGTTATTTCCTTGGAAGTGCAGTTGTTTCCGCTGCACCTCAGTTTCAGCGGTGTTTCCCCCCCCACCAGGCCTCCCCATCCCAGTGACCCAGTCCTCCTTATCCCGCCCATGAGGTCCTCCCATCACCCGCCTAGTCATGGGTCACGGGTCATGGGTCATGCGTCCTAGGCATGTGGGCGTCAGAGTGGTGATTTAGTCAGAGTGTTCCTCGTGTAGAAAATCAAGGTCTCACTATGCAGTTCAGGCTGACGTTGAGCTCACTTTGTAGGCCAAGCTGATTTTGAACTCACAGTGATCTTCCTGCCTCAGCCTCCTGAGTACTGGGATTACAGGCATGCACCACCATGCCTGGTTCCCAGTCACTTTAAAGAAGTAGCTTATACAGCCTGTGTCTACATTTTATTCTTCATAAAATGGGAATAATAACAGCTTATCATGCTAGAT
The DNA here is from genome assembly GCA_004027025.1 of Myocastor coypus. Classification (NCBI taxonomy): domain Eukaryota; kingdom Metazoa; phylum Chordata; class Mammalia; order Rodentia; family Myocastoridae; genus Myocastor; species Myocastor coypus. The sequence continues at coordinate 29,257 of PVJA010012416.1, read as the reverse complement.
TGATGAGATAATCAAACATGATAATGTTTGAAAATTGCTTAATATTGTGCCTGGCACATGGCCCTCAAGAAATAAAATAGTAACTTCCAATATTAGTGTTAGTATAAATTGATTGGTGAGGTATCAAAACAGAATTTTGAAGAGAAACTTGGCGATACCTAGTCTCATTTACAGACATCTCTAGCCGAAAGAAATATGACACATACACCCATCATTTGGCATAAGAATGTTCATGGAGAGTTGTTTAATGACAGAAATAGGATGATGATAGCGATCCATCTAAAGAGGAGTAGCCGGGTATCTTCGAGAGTCCATCCACGTGGAGGAAAGCTCCACAGAAAATCAAGGACTGAGCTTCCCACTCCCTGCCCAGCCCAAGCAACCAGCATCACTGCGGGCTCTGCGTTGAGACTGGCAATCACAGCGTTCCTTCCTGCAATCACGGAACGTTCTCTAGGATGCTAATGAGATGATTTTGTTTTACTGGGAAGAGTGGATTTGTGTCACTGAAGGCAAACTGAAGCAGTGAGGCCCCCAAAAGCATGAGATGCAGGAACTTTGTGGGACAATACTATGCCCAGCACAACCTTATCTCCATAGCATGACCTTTAAGTCATGGGACCAGGAGGGCAGAAAAACTGCCTCAGAGCCTGCCTTTTGGCCCTTAGTCAGCCCTCCTTTGAGCTTTCTATTGAGAGGGAAAGACAGAGAGAGAGAGACAGAGGCAGAGAGACAGAGAGAGACAGAGAGACAGAGACAGAGACAGAGAGAGACAGAGACAGAGAGACAGAGAGAGAGAGACAGAGAGAGACAGAGACAGAGACAGAGAGACAGAGAGACAGAGAGACAGAGACAGAGAGACAGAGAGACAGAGAGACAGAGACAGAGAGACAGAGAGAGACAGAGACAGAGAGAGAGACAGAGACAGAGACAGAGACAGACAGAGACACACAGAGAAACAGAGAGAGACAGAGACAGAGAGAGACAGAGAGACAGAGACAGAGACAGAGAGACAGAGAGAGACAGAGAGACAGAGACAGAGACAGAGACACACAGAGAAACAGAGACAGAGAGATAGAGAGACAAAGAGAGAGAGAGGCTCACCTGCTAGGCCCTGCTCAAGCAGAGAGGCGTAATGGCTTTCCTCATCCCTTGTGCTTGCCCAGCCTCAAGCTTCCGGTGGGCTTCATGTGCAGCAGTGGACACAGGGCCCTTAGTCAGCTTGCTGCTCGCTGACCTCATGCCTGCTTCCTCCGATTTCCACCAGCTACAAGCCCCATCACGATCCCTACCCATAACTGAGACTTCGCACTTACTCTCCAAGATCCCTACCAGTGTGAGTCTTCCTTGCGACCCAGGCCTACTTCGTGTGCTCTCTTCCCAGTACTTCACTCCCCATCAGAAGCAGACTGAACCCCATTCCTGTTTCACAAAAGAAAAGGAGAAAGTGAAGCCCACAAGAAGGAAAAGACTTGGGATTCTGGGTATTTGTTGTACCCGCAAACTCCACCTCTTGTGCGGGCTGTGAGTGCTCCATTTTGCCTCTGACCCTTCACACCTCCTCCTCATTACATGGACAGGAAGAGCTTGAAGAGAGGCCTGTTGTGCCCCATAGAGGTCAGAGCATGAGACACAATGCCCCTGGAGGCATATTGGAAAGAGCAGAGGGGTTAGGCAATGAACGGTGAGCTTGGAGCACAGGCAGCTCCAAACCCCAGCTGCCCTAACAAGACATTACAGTTCTCTCAAGAACCCTTCTCCGTTGTAAGTCAGACTTGACCTTCCTTCTTGCTCTCATTTCAGGGCACCTTTTGATGTACACTGACACCTACAAATGAAAGGAGACAATTTGGAACCCTTTGCCCTCTTGCCCCTGCGGACACTGTGCCGTGAATAGCAATCTTGTTCCCCTTGCAGTACCACACCAAGCCAGCAGGGGTCTGACATTAGTTGCTTTTAACCCAAAACGACTCTATTGTGCAAAGACCTCACAAGAGGAACCAACATGGTCCCCTGGTGAGACCAGAACTCCCAGGTATAAAGAACGTGTCCACATTTTTGGTAAGACTATGAGTACACAGGGCATCGATCTCCCTTATCCACAAGGAAGTGCTAGGTTTAATCTGGTTTTCATGTTTACCCAGAAAATATACTCATGAAGAAAGGGAATTTACGGCCCGGCAGGATGGCTCAGTGGTCTAAAGTGCCTGCTTAGGAAAGCTTAGGCGGCTGCAGGGACCACGGTTCGATCCCCAGCACCACATACTGTGCCAGCCCTGCCCTCAGGGCAGGCTGAGCCAGCCATAAAAATAAATAAACAAACAAAAGTTCTGAAACAAGAAAAATATAAAATAAAATAAAATAATTCTTTAAAAAAAGAAAGAAAGAAAGAAAGAAAGTGACTTTAATCCCGGAGCTTGGGTCAAGATTCCTGTCTGACACAAGTCAGCAATTTTTTTGGTCTCTAAAGAAGATGCCATGATGACCAGAAGTGATATAATAAACAAGATAGTGCCTCAAACAAGTTAAGTGTCTCCAAATTATGAGCCTCGTTTTCATGACGTGTTTGGTTATTTCTGGATCATTCTTCAGGTCCATGTGTCAAACTGTGAGCTCAGGCCTTTACATTGCTTTTGAATATATATTTTATTGTGGATTATTATGAGTTATAACTGTGAAATATCTAAAGCAGGTATTGTGCTTTACAGTTTTTAAAATCATTTCATGCATATTACCTTCAGTGGTCTTTTCTGGGAAAAAATAAATTATTAGTCTCATTTTATAGCCAGTGAAGTTGAGGCTGAGACAAGTGAAGAAAAGTTGCCTGAAATCACACAGCTAGTAGGGGCAGAGCTGGAATTTTCCATTCCAGTGAAGCAATTAAAGTCCATATATATTAAGGAATCCTCACACATGAAAACATTTAAATAATACAACCCCAGATATAAACTGTACCTCTTCCAGCAATTAACCTGATTTTATATATTATCATCTATTTATATCTTGTTGCTCTACTAGGCAGCAATAACTGTCATCTCTTTAAAAATTATGGAACTCATACTTTTCACATTCCTTCCCTTCCTGCACCCCGCTCTATGTTCTGCTGCTCTAGAAGGCAGGAAGTGGCACAAATCCAATCTACCCACATTCAAACACACACCTTCGGCAGCCTGTCAGGCAGAAAAAATCCAGCTGTTTTCATCTTTACCTCAACCTGAAGAGTGAGGCGCTATTACTTTTGTGAGATGAGGAGGTGACAGGAACCAGCATTCCCCAAGTTCACACAACTGGACAGTACTGGGGCTGACATTTGTCCCCTGGCAGCTTGGCCCCTACCAGGCTCACAAAGTCCATGGACACCAAGTGCAAAACCCTCCCAACTTCCCCCACAGGAAGGACTCTTCAACTTCTCCGCAGGAATCCAAGGTGTTCTGAGAACTAAATGAAAAGGAATATATTATTATGCCGTGGAGAATGAGGGATTCGTATTGCAGGTTTTTAAGAGAAGTCAAATGCAGTATGGATTCAAAAGAACTTTCTGGACAACGTGATAATACTGATACCAACCGCGCTGAGCTGCTCCACTCACCTTAGAATCGCCCTTCATGTTATCCCCTTGTTTTTAATTAGATAATTAGATGGTTAATAGCTCTAAGAAAAGCCACCTTGAGCCTGTTTGGTTTTGGCTGCCACATACCGAGCTGGCTTTTGTGAACTGCTAAAGCCCCAGTGTTAATTCCGGTGGACTGAAGACCTACTATGTGCCAGCATTCTGCACGCTTATGAGATTACCTATCCCTACCATATTGGCTCCCTGTGCTTGAGGCATGGGATACAGGCAGCCCCTCCCCCGCCCCCCCGGGGCCTCCATACCCCTGTCTTAGTTCTGCTTCTCTCGTTGCTGGGTCAAATAACTGACACTCAAATTAGGGAAAGAAAAGTTTATTTAGCTCATTCCATATTCAGCTGGCTCCAAGCTAGAGTGGCACATGGCAGAAAACAACCTTTCACGGTGGCAGCAAAGAACAAGAGGGTGAAAGGAGGAGTAGCAGCCGCTCAAGCAGCTCACTTCTCTTCCTTCCTTACACTGAAATGCAGATCACCTGCCCCAGGGCAGGTGCAGCACTCACACCCACAATAATCAATCACAAATTCCAGAAGCCGCCTCATGACTACATGAGGCTTTGGGGGGACACCTATACACAAACTATCACACCCCCGCCCTGCCTTCCAGCTCCAGACCCAAGCTGATTGGTCTACGCCAGTGGTGGTGAGCCTATGGTATTGTGTGCTGCCACCAGCTGTGAGTGTCACACAAAGCTCTAATCCATCCACTCCCACTGGTTTAACCCTGATTTTAAGGTGACCCGTGGCCTTTGGTCCTAACAGTGGCTCTCAACCTTTCTAATGCTGTGACCCCACAATACAGTTCCTTGTGTTGCGGTGACCCCAAACCAAAAAATAATTTTGGTGGCTACTTCAAAACTATAATTTTGCTACAGTTATGATTCGGAATGTAAATACCTGATATGTATTATGTATTTTCCGATGGCTTTAGGCGACCCCTGTGTTTTGGTCATTTGACTTCCACCGGGATCGCCACCCACAGGTTGAGAACCACTGTCTAAAGTAAGAATGTGATCCATGAGGATTTCTGGGAAGCTTTTCACTCCCACAGAAAGCCATAGTCAGGTTGAGCCTCTCTGGAGCTGCAAAGCAGAAGGGAATGCAGCCTGTGTCAGATATAATAACCCTGCAGTCCTCCCTCCGACACCACTGAGGACGGCTGTTAAGGGCCCTCTGCATAAGAGGAAATGGAGGCAGGCAGAGGCACAGGTGAATTGCCCAGTAAATAAGTGAACGGGAGTCCAACCCAACACAGCTCTGTTTCCCTCCCAAATCTGGTTCTGCTCTTCATCTCACCTATCTGTGTGCTTGTCTGAGAGCGAGAAATAGTGGGCTCACCTACCCAGGTACAGCTGACTCCCTCCTCTCCTGTCTGCAGGCCGTTTCCACTGCTCTCTAGTTGGGTCTCCTAAAGACCCATGACCTCCAGAGCAGTGCTAGGGAAGGTGGCAGGCAGAGTCTTCCAGAGATGGGGCCTTATCAGGGTCCTTAGGTCATGGAGCTTGTATGCTTCATAGGTTAGGGGACCCAGGCCCTTTTCTCATGCCCTGTTCTTACCCCTAGGCCATAGGCGAGCTGCTTTGCCCTGGTACACACTCCTCCCATAATGCATAGCCTCACCACTGTCCTCCAGGCCAAGCATGTATGGACCGAAACCTCAAAAACCGTGAGCCAAACTAAACCTTTCCACTTTGTAACTTGACTGTCTCGGGTATGTGCAGTGATAAGTTGACGACCACAGTGCTCTCCCTCGGTTGTTCTCTTTGACTCCTGAAATTCTTTCTATCCTCCGATGCTTAGCTCTGGGTTGGATTCCAGCTCCGCCTATGAAATGCACTAAACCTGCAGCCCATACTAAGCTCTCAGGCCAGCTCTGCCCTCATCATTTATGCCTTAGCCTCAGCAGTTCCTAAGTTTGCGTCATCTTGAAGGCTTTAATGTGTCAGGGTTTGTTTTTTGTTTGTTTGTTTTTAAGGAATTCAACAATAGTTGCTATATTGCATATTGTTATCTTCAAGCTTGATGTTCAGATTACCAGATATAAGTATGCAAAATTGGTCAAAAAAATTACAAGGAAGAGAAGACCACCCTCTCTACTATGTCCTGCTGCAGCCCAAGACAGGAAGAGAAACAACAGAGGGACCCGTCCAGTCTTTTCTTTCTGCCTCCAGAATTTAGAATACCTGTTCAGGTGCACGTGTGCCGAGGCTCATGGTTCTCACTCAAAGTGCCATAGAGGAGCAGGTGGGTACATGGGATTTGGAGATGCATTTCTGGGGTTTGCATTCCAGCTCGATGTAAGATGTGTGGTCACCCCAGGTTTCCCCCACTGTCCCAGATTTAGCACTCACATTCTGGTCTTGGACAGATCAAGACATTTAGTCATCCTTGATTCTGGTTACTATCACCTTTCTGCTCTTTGAGCCATTTAAAAATCATCCTAGGTGCTTAGAGTGAAAGGCTTTAGGCTTGGAGCACTGTCTGTGAGACTGAGTTATGTGTGCGGTTCCCTCTAGCCCGTGTCCACCACTTGCAGACTGAGCTGCCCTGCAGAATGTACAAGCTCCTGGTCTCAGAGTCATCTTTTCCACTGGTGAAGAAGTGGCCTTGCCATGACCAAAGGGCACACATACAGCAGGCAGCCTCACCTGGGTCTGATCTCGTTCAAATCCCAACTCTTCCCAGGCTAGAATGAGCCTAGGGACAGAGTGCGGGAATGGGTTTGAGGCGATGGGCAGTGTTCTCCCTCGGAGCCCAGGGGAGGGGTGGAAGAGAAGGGAGCGAGGCCGGAGCGAGGCCGCTGTCTTCCCAGGAGCGCATCACCAGCACTGAGGACCCTTACTGTTGTGCTGGGGGTGGGCCAGGTCAGCCTACAGCCCAGCTGGATGACTCCACACCCGGCAGGTAGCTATCGGGAGCAGCACCCGCTCGCCACGCCCCCCAACTTCCGCCAAGGCCGGGGTCTCTTTCATTGCCAGGTCTTACGTTTTGTCACGGGTTTGGATTTTGAAATGATGTTTCTAGGTTAAGAAAAAAGAGCGTCAATATCTCCATCTTTCATATGAGAGAAAAAAAGCAAAAGACCCACGTCAGAGAGTCCAAAAGATTTTCACAAAATCTCATAGCTAATGTGAAGTGGGGAGGCTGAGCAACGACTTCTATGTTTGTCTTGGAGCCATCAGAAAAATTACTCTGGGGGCCGGCGAGATAGCTCAGTGGTCTAAAGTGCGTACTTAAGCAAGCTTAGGCAAGCCTAGGGACCTCAGTTCAATCTCTGGCACCACATACTGTGCCAGCATCATCCCCAGGGTGCACTAAGCCAGCCATACACACACACACACACACACACACACACACACACACACACACACATGCACACATGCCCACATGCACACTTATTCTGAACTCCAAACTACATGTATATCCTATGTATATATTATAGCCATGACTGATTACTAAAACATTAAGTGTATGGTAAAATATGAGGGCAGATGTTAAAAAGGAAGGAGAGCTAGGCGTGAAGGTGCAGCTGCAATAGCAACCACTTGGGAGGCTGAGGTGAGAGGATCACAAGTTCAAAGCCAGTCTGAGCAGCTTAATGAGCAGCCCTCTCCCCCAGCAGAGAGGGTGAGGTTGTGGCTCGGTGCTCAAGTGCCCCAGGGTTCCATCCTCCAGACCAAAAACCAGCCCAGAGAGACGCGGACATACATGTGGAAGGCCCAGTCCTTGGTCACTGTGCACTGTCAATGAGGTGGGCATGCAGGTGACACAAGCGGGGTGTCTGCTGGCGCCAAGCAGGCAGCAGAAATAACTAGAGCGGGAAGGAGGCAGAGAGCAGCCAGCTGTCCGGGCAGAATGACAAGGAGCAACCACTTCTCAGGTGAAGCATGACAGAGGGGTGGCAACAGGGGCAAAGAAATGAGAGCTCGTCGCCTGTCTAAAGAGAGCAGCTGCCCCTGAGTTTCAGGCAACGACTGCCAGATAGAAACATAGGGAGCTGGGGAGATAGCTCCATGGCATAAGTGCCTGCCTGGCAAGTGCAAGGTCATGAGTTCGAACCCCAGCCCTGCAAAAAAAACCAAACCAAGCCAAACCAAACCAAAACAAAAAACAGTACAGATAGAAACATAGGCCCTGTGTTCCCAACCTTCCAGCATTTCATTAGAAGTCAGCTATGCACCCGCGCATGGTGGCTTCTATCTGTAATCCCAGCATTTTCAGAGGTAGAGGCAGATGCAGGAAAATCACAAGTTCAAACACAGCCTGGGTAACTTGGCAACTTAATAGCATCCTGTCTCAAAAAGGAGCTGGAGATGCATACAGCTCAGGACAAAGGTCAGGGGTCAATTCCTCAGTGCTGCTCCTCCCCCTGGTATCTTTCATTTGCGAAATTATCCGATTTTATAATAACGTCCCCTGGTTCAGTGTGTTTACAAAGTTATTGGGAATCTAAGCAGGCCCGGATCAGTTTGCAGGCTTCCCAAGACCACCCACCAAAGGGAAAAGACTGGTCTTGGCAGTTAGACAGCCTGGATTTTGAACCCTATTTCCACCTTTAACAAAGCAGCTTTGAGGTGCTTCCGTTTTCAGACCAGTAAAATAGGAACAATAGCTTTCGTGCATGGATGGCAGAGATGTTTGCAAAGCAGTTAACAAGTAAGAGGCACAAAGCAGGGGTTCTGCAAGCAATAAATATCCAGCGAGGGACAGAGCTGTCTTCCAAGTCAGCCTGCGACCACAGGACGTCTTCCTTCACTAAAAAGGGCTGAAAGAATTGAGTATCCATTTCATTTTTATTTATTTATTTTTTTAATTTTTTATGGCTGGCTTAGCCTGCCCTGAGGGTGGGGCTGGCACAGCATGTAGTGCCGGGGATTGAACCATGGTCCCTGCGGTTGCCTAAGCTTTCCTAGCAGGTGCTTTAGAACACTGAGCCATCTCATCAGCCCTGGGTATCCATTTTGATACCCAACTTTCAACCCTTGCTTCCCAGAATTCGTTCTGCCACAGAAAGACACAGTTCTTTTTCCATCCAGTTTTTATTGTATGTAGCATTCAGAAGCCAAAGAAGTAGCAGGCTCTCTCCCCAAGAGGCTCCGAGGAAGGCAGAATGAGCCCCAGAACAGGCCCCTGGCAGCGTGGGCTCTGGGCCTGTGAACCCCAGGCAAGTGATCTTCAGACTCAGGGTACCTTTAGGAGTGGGTACAACGATGTCCACCTCCATAGTAACCAGGAGAATGTAAGATTGTACAAGGTGAAAGACACACTGACATCCATCCCCTTTAAGTATCCCTCCCTTCTTCACACACACTTATGCCCGTGTCCAGACACTTTCTGTAGCTGTTCTAGAAGTGCGCTTTCAAGAGTGCCTTCAGTTGGCATTCTTGTGGCTGCTTTGATGTCCTAAGCCGAGTCAGCACACTTACCTCTCACTGGCATTTTGACTTTACGAAGGAGCCACAAGTCACCCAGTGGCATATAAGGCATATAAGGTGGGTGAGGGCAAAACAGTGTTTTTAAGAGCTGGCCTTTCCAAGGGTGGCACCTAGAAGTGGTGTTCACTCTAGTTTCATATTTTTTGAATTTTTTAAAATTTTTATTCTTGTTTCAGAACCTTTGTTTATTCACTCATTTTTATGGCTGGCTCAGCCCACCCCGAGGGCAGGGCTCGCGCAGCATGTGGTGCCGGGGATTGAACCGTGGTCCCTGAAGCCGCCCAAGCTTTCCCAAGCAGGCGCTTTAGACCACTGAGCCATCCCGCCGGGCCCTAGTTTCATTTTTTACTTTATCTATCTTATTTGTTTATTTATTTATTTACTTTAATATCTCACTACGCACTTCAGACTCTTAGCGTTCCTTCCGTCTCAGCCTCCTCAGCACTGGCGTTACAGGCCGGTGCCACCACACTCAGTTTCAGGGTACTGGACAGGCAGTGCTGGAGCCCAAATCCAGGTCCTTGTGCTTTCCAGGCAGGTGCTTAGACCACCGAGCTATCTCCCCAACCCATCCTAGTTTCACTCACACCTTGTGAAAATATTCACAAAATAAAGCTTTCAGAGCTGCTTCCGAAAGACTCACGAGTTATGGAATAAACATATTTGAAGCAAGGGAGAGTATTTGAGAGGGATTAATGGCAATGCATCTTTTCCTTTACTGTTTTTTAAACATGCAAACCCTCACTGTATTTTTCAATCACGCCTTGCTTACTCTGCTGGATGCTGTCACTCGCCTCACACCCTGGCTGCTCAAGTGGCTTGTAAAGTCAAAGCTGCTTTCTGTGTACGTCTACTGAGCACAGCCGCCTGTGACCAAGGTAGCGGGGAAAGCTTCCCCACACTGAGATTCTCTACCTCTTGGTGAACCTAAACTCAGTTCTGACACCGCCCGCCAGGCAGTGACATCCAGTCCCATGGGTTAAGGCCTCAGTCTCACAAAACCATCTTCCACTCCATAGGCCAGTGACAAGTCCATGCTGTCACCTGGGTTCGTGAACTGGATGTTTCCGGGAGTTCTCGCCAGCGTTCAGCCCTCCATCAGAAGGAGAGTCAGGAACTCAGCTTAGGGATTCTACCAGCACTCTGGGTCTGGAATATCCGGAAGGCCTGTGCATTCAAAGACTGGTCCCTCGCTTAAGGTGGCACTAGGAGGCGCTCAAAGTTTATAGAGCTGGGGCCTAATTGGAAGACTTCCTTCATATGGAGGAGTTGTGCCCTTGAAGGGTACTCTAGAGCCCTGGTCCTCCATCTGTGTCTGTCTGTCTGTCTCTCCCCTCCCCTCCCCTCCCTTTCTCTCCCTCCTCTCCTGGGTCTCCCCTCAGCTATCACAAGGTGCATAGTTTCCTCTGTCCCACGCTCTCACCATGATTCGCAGCTTCACCACAGGCCCCAAAGCAGCAACACGGCCAACCGACTATCAACAAAAGCCTCTTAGTCTGCTGAGCTATCTCACCGGCCCATGCTCAGGTGTTTCAGTAGATGCCTTTCCTTCTGTTTCCTTTTATGTCAGTTCAGTCTTCTCTGATGGGTGAAATTCCAAGAAGACTTCCTCCAGGCCCTAGTCCTAAGGCTCCTCCACCTGCCAAAAGGCTCTGTCCCAGGGCAGCCAGCTGAGCGCCTGTAACACACGGGCCTCAGCTTACTGACGTGAATCCAGTTAGGTAGATAAGAAGGCTTTTCAGAAAACTTGTTTTTGCACTGGGATGGACAAAAATGTGGGAAGGTTCAAGGGCTTCTTCTGAAGACTTAATTTCTCTTGGAGAAAATTGCTCAGCATGTCAGAAAGATCTTAGGCCATTCCCTGAGCCCGGGCATGTGCATAGGGCAAGGGATAGGAAATGGGGCGGGGCGCCTCTCGGGATGCGTCGCCTCCGAACACCTTCCAGATCGACCTCCCGAGTGTGCCTTGTATGCTGGGATGCTTCCTTATACACTCAGGACTGATTAAATCGTTGGCAATTTATTTGAAGTCCAGCCCCTTTGCCCTCCACGAGGTCAAGGAATGAGGCTGAAATTTGAACCTCTAATCATGTGGCTGGTTTCCCTGGCAACCAATCTCTTTTCCTTAAGGGCTCTTCCAAAAGTCATCTTATCAGCATAAACTCGGGGGTGGGTGAGTGGGGTTGTATCAGTTCTATATCTTAGGACATTCCACGGGTTTTAGGGGTTCCGTACTAGGAGTGACAACAGAGACCACGTATGTATTTCTTACTCGAGTCATAACATCGCAGCGGCCTTCCCCCCTCTCCTGCTTCATGCTGGAGTCTGACCTCGGTAACCACGTCAGTAGAGCCCTGCCCTGCTGTTCCTTGTAAGCTTCAGCCAATGAGACGCACCCACACGTGATCAGGTGGAAGGAACATGGCTTCTCGCCCCTGCTGGCCCTGGGCTCCCTCACTTGGCAGGGCCCAGTAACTGTGCTCACCACGGAAAGCCACGCCTCTTACCCAGCAACCACTGCTCCACATCCGGCCCCAGCTCCTGACCCTGCCGCCGCTCCAGACCCAGAGGTAGGTGGCTCTCACCCCTTTTTCTTCTCCACATTCTCTCTTACCCTTTCAAGCCAGGGGTGGTAAACAACTCCCCAGTATTGCTAGGCCCGGAAGACTTCCCCACCCCTTATTGCTTTTTCCTTTTCAAATAGTCCTCTATTTAAGGACATCTCAATGACCCTGTCATGGCATCTGCTTCCTGCAACCGCTATCTATGACACACACATGTAACATTTCTCTTTCTGCCTTGGAACCATGGGTGTAGAAGCCACTCAGACAGTGCTGTTGGGCTTTGCTTGGGATCATAAGTTTTTCCAACTCACTCTCAGGCCACCAAAACATCCAATTCGCCAAGCTTCCCATTCTCTCGAGTACCCTAGTCCACTGAGGCCCAAATGTGTTGATGGAATATTGATTCACTCAGCAATATTTGTCACAGTACCTATGATACACCACACCCTGAACTGGGCTCTGAAGAGCCAATAGAGTGAAAACAAACAATGTTTGCATTTTAATGAAGTTGAACAGTCTTGGGGAATTATGGGAGGAGTTTTCCCGGAAGATCATTTTGCAGGTTGCCATGAGACGAGATGACTGGCCAGCGCTCCCATGGGTGTGAGAGCCCACGGGTGCTCCACGAGCCTATAAGGGTATACGTTAGTGTTTGCAGTCAATACTGTGCACTGGCTGGCATAGCTCTCATTTGTCTTCCACTGAATAGTTGTGCCCACCCCATTCATATTGTGATATAATGGTATTGGGAGATAGGGCCTTGGGGGATTAGGTCATAGAGCTCAAGTCCTTATAAATGCAGTTAGCATCTGTCTCAGTTACTCTTCTGTCGTTGCTGGGACAAATACCCAACACCTAAAATGAAGGAAGGAAAAGTTTATTTAGCTCACAGTTACTAGAGGTTTCAGTTCACATTCAGCTGGCTCCAAGGCAGAGGGGCACATGGCAGAGAGCAGCAGTTCGTGGCAGTGGAACAGCAATAATCGCAACAGGCCAACAATGGCAGCAACAATACCAACAGCAGAGAGAGTTTCTGTCTCTCTTATATTAAATTTTTTTTTTTCGGAACCGGGGATCAAACTCAGGACCTTGTACTTGCCAGGCAGACATTTGTGCCCCTGAGCTATCTCCCCAGCACCGAGTCTCTCTTATATTACATTCAGCTCTCTGCCTCAGGATGTCCACCTCAGACCACACCCATAATCCCAGCAGTACTCAGACCCATAATCCAATCCTTGGATCACCCATGAATGATCCCAGTGGATCATGAGTTAATCTCAAACTCTAGAAATCCCCACCCCACGACTGCATGAGGCTTTGGGGGCACAACTAGACATAAACCATAACGGACAGCAGCCTTATCAAAGAGTCCTTGCAGGGTCCCCTGCCCCTTTGCCTTTTTCTTTTTCAACCATTATTTGAATGGGATCAAAACATGGCCGCCTGCCTTGGAAAATCAAGCCCCAGTCTCCATCAAAACCATCTGGCGGCACCACTCTCGAGGAGACTGTGGACTCCCTTGTTCAGACTCTGCTGATGCATTTAAAATTCAAAATTCTCACAACACACAAAAGGAATATGCATCCCTTTACTTATATGGAAACCAAGACTGAAGGGTGTGAAGTACTCACAGAGCTAAAACGGGCAGGATTAGAACCCAGGGCAGGCTCACACTAGACCCTGTGCTCTTCCTAGAGCCTGCTAAATGGGGCACACCTTGCAAATTCAACTCATTTTCTAGCATCGTGAATTCCCTGGGGTCTCTAGAATTCCAACTGTCCTGCCAGCTCAAGTCTCATTAATTCGATAACCTTCCTGGACTGTCTCCTGGGTGCCCAGAGCTGTGCTCAGTGGTTCCCTGAGAATGACGAGCGAGTGGCCCTCGATAATGACATAACTGACATGGTGAAAAAGCAGCTCCTAGGGGCCATTGCTCTCAAATTGAGCTACTTTTTTCACTATTGAATAAATTATCATTGGAAGAGCCCGTAAGAATGCGTTCTTGGATGAGCTAAGCAGATCAATACCTGCTGCTTTAAATTCTCCTTTATGCTCTCTCTCCCATGCAAGCAGGCTGGAAAAAGTGCAGGCATTTGGGGGCTGAGATGATGGGGTGAGATTTCTTAATGAAGTGATTTTCTTTCTTTTTTTTAATTATTTTTTTTTTTTTTCTTTTTGAGCCTCTCTATTTCTGAGGACTGGGCAGCCTGGGGCAGGCTCGGGTGTGGGCTGCTTTCCTGGAGGGGGCACTCCGAGGCTTGCCTGGGGCCAGTCCGTTGCTTGCCAGGAAGGGCTCTGCAGGGCTCTGCTGCAGGAGGCAGTGGCCCTGGCCTCGCTGGAACTCGGGTGTTGTTCATTCTAAAACCTGATCTTCCGGGAACTGACTATATTAGGGTTTTACTTAGAGGAACAGATACAGTGTAAAGAACAGATATTATCACAAGATATACAGTGTGTACGGAGCTACAAGATCGGCTTCTGACGGTCAGCGGCAGAGTCAGATGAGGAAGCATGCAGAGGGCATCGGCACACCCCAGACTGTAGAATTCAGTTCCACGGTCTGGAGCTCACTGCACTGCGCATGCAAGTCTCTATTCATTAGCCAATGGGTCTGTGACAGAAGACCGAAGAGTCAGCCTGTGAGGGAAGCTGAAGGATCCTCTGCTGCAAGCCCTGCCATGAAGTCTGAGCCGAGTGCAAAGACTGAAGATCCTCGCACAAAGCGAAAGTTGGACTCCTTCAGGAATGGCGAGATATATAGTGGTCTAAAGCGTCTGCTTAGCCAACCACAGGGACTGTGGTTAGATCCCGGGCAGCACATGCTGCACCAGCCCCACCCCTAGGGCAGGCTGAGTTGGCCATAACATCAATAAAGAAAGAAAGAAAGAAAGAAAGAAAGAAAGAAAGAAAGAAAGAAAGAAAGAAAGAAAGAAAGCTAAAAAAAAAAAGAAAGAAAAGAAAGTTGGACTCCTTCCTCAGCCCCCTTCTGTAGTCTCTTTGTGCTGAGTCACTCTGGAGTGGGCCCCTTCTAGTCTAGGGTGGGCCCTCCCCGGCCCTGCAGTGTGGGGCCCCGCCAGCAGGAAACCAAGTTCATACAACGTATCGGCCACTACCCCCTGACCAAGGGCAATTTTGACCCGTTTTCTCCCACTGGCCCCAGTTTATCAGCTTTGATCAGCCACAAAAGCAGATTCTAAAACAGTAGGTGCTTGCCACAGGACACATCTACCACATACAAAAGTCGAGAACTCTGACTTTAAAATCCTAACAGGGTTCTTCCTGCCCTTTGTGAACCGAGTGGCCGTCCTTGGACACCTTTTCAGTGCCCCAGTCTTTTATTGGATGGCCCTCACTCACCTCTAAACCACATGTGAGAGAGGACCACTTCACACCCCTTCTGTGACCTAACTCTGCCTTGCCCTCTGTTTCTTTTTCAAAACAATGACTTATTTAACAACTCCTTATTCATGTTCTTCAGACCCATCCTGCAGGGAGGAGGAAAACCCTCTTTCTGTCCGCTCTTTCACCCCTCCTGCTCCACAGCCCAAGGGTGCCCAGGGTCCCGATGTGTGAAGGAATCGTCTCCCACCCTCTGACACATAGCCATCAGTCAGCCTCTCCCCCAAGGTTCGCTTGGGAAGGCACTCTAACCACTTAGGGGCTGACAAAGGCAGGTGGCAGGAACAGGCTGGCACCTGACCATAAGGCTGTAAACCTAGCCTGTACGAGGTCCTTGTGCTGAGCTCCACAAGGAGCAGGTGCAACTGGTGGCCCCGCCCATGGATCCAGAGTGTGACCTCTAAGCACAGATGTCTGGGGACTCACCAGTTTCCTCATTTGTCAGCTGGACAGCATAACACCTCTGCTTGACAGGTATGTCATGAGGGGCAGATGAAATACTGGCTGGAACGTTTTCCAGAAAGGTCAAGAGTCCTACAGCATGGATCACCAGGCTGTGGTAAGCCTCTCTCCTTCACCTCTGTCCTACCTGGCACTCTCTCTCAGCAGCCAGGATCCAGCTGCGAGCACCCCTCCCCTGCTCCGTGAGTCCCTGGGTGACCACCCTCCTCACCCCAGGCCCCACTATGAGGAGTGGCCCATCGTCTCTTCAGAATCCACTATGTAGGAGTGCACAAATCACTTCACCAGCCATTTCCACTTGCTGAGACGAAAGCTACAGTTGGCCTGGTGGCCGCAGTGGGTGGCAGAGCTCCGAGACTGAGCCAGTGACACGCATCACTGTGTGATCTGCTCCCCTTTAAGTGACTCACCCCGCTGCGATCTCATCTATCAAAAAGGAAACTGTCCAGTCTGAATTCAATCCAAGGGTTCATCTCCAAGTGGAGAATTTTCTTTAGCTGGGCTCAAGAGGAAGTCAGGAATTAGAAAGCTGAAGAGGATTCAACAGCTGGCGAGGAAGTGAGAACTTTAGTCCTACAATCATGAGGAGCCTGTCTCAGTTGGTTTTTCCTTGTTGCGGGAACAAAGTACCCAACACAAACAATTAAGGAAGGAAAGGTTTATTTAGCTCACAGTTTGTAAAGGTTTCAGTCCATACTCGACTGGCTCCAAGGCAGAGAGACACACGGCAGAGGGCAGCAGCAAACAGCAAGAGCAAAAGGGAGGAGCAGCGGTGACCATGGCAACTGACAGCGAGTCTGTCTCCCTTAGGCTGCGTTCAGGCCCTCTGCCCCAAGCCAGGTATAGCACTCATACCCATAATCCCCGCAGCACTCACACGCATAATCCCAGCACTGGATCATGAATGCATCTCAAATTCTAGAAGTCCACTCCATAACTGCGTGAGGCCTTGGGGGGACAACTAGACACAAGCCACAACAGAGCCAATTACCCAAATGACCTTAGAAGCTGATTTGTTTGTTTATTTGTTTATTTATTTATTTATTTATTTATTTATTTATTTATTTATTTATTTTGATGGTACTGATGCAGGAAGAAAAAGCTGATCTGGGGTGGATGACTTCCAAAAGGGAAGCTCCAAATGACATAGGGAAAACTGATCCCCGACCTGAAAAGTACCTGGGATGAGTTCATGTTCTCTAAAACCAAAGAATGAGTTCTAGGAACAAACTGAGGTAATGAGCAGAACATATTTATTAGGGAAAAGAAAGCTCCTGGCCAAGAGAGGGACAGGAGGGGGGGTCCCGAGTGGGTGTCCCCCAGAAGCTGTCTCTTCCAGGGACTTTTATAGAGAAGACATGGGAACTCACTTAGATGGGTATGAGGTGGGACAAAGACTATGGCCAACCAATGAGATTACAAGCACCACTGTTCAGGTAAAATTGATTAACATCAGGATCCAATGGGAAGGCAAATCAGGTAGCAAGCGGGCAAGAATACCACCTACTGAGCTTGGGCTCGTGACTCTTTTTAGAGTCTTTTAAGGTGATTGATACTTAGTTTAACATATCAATCCCTGATGCCCACTCTTAAGGCAGTATGTGGCTGCTTCTGTTTACTCTTGTCTTGAGATCTGGGTGGCAGAGGAGTGTCCATCTCTAGTAGCAAGGTCACCTTGCCTTCCATGTCGTCCTTGAGGGCCTGGCCCTGTCTGACTGCCTATAATATTTTTATCTAATTTAGCTGCCTACAACAGTACCAGGGATGGAATTCAGGACCTTGTACTTTTCAGGGAAGCACTTACTCCACGGAGCTATCTCCCCAGCCCTGGGAAGCTGATTGGTGCCGTAGCCTGCAGGTAAGTTCCTGACTTGGCCAACGTCTTAACATTAGCTTGAGAGAATGGCAAATGAACTCAAATGGGCCCGCTTGGACTTCTGACCCTTAGAAGAACAACATCGTAAGGGAGTGTTGCTTTTAAGTCACAAATATAAACTCTGGAGTGATTTTGGAATCCAAATCTGGACTCTGCTACTTGTTGGCAAGTCACACACCATCTATGTTTTTCTCTTGCCTTATCTTTATATTTGGGATAATTCTAGAACCTTCCTCATGCCCTTGTTGGGAAGATTAACTGGTAATATGGTGATATACTGATACGGTATTCAGCATAAAGTGAATGGTAGGTGAATGATTATTTTTCTTTGTACTGTTATATTCTCTGAAGAGATTCCTTTAAAGTCAAATGGGTTTGTTTATTAGTTTAAGAAAGTACAGCCATCCTCTTGGCTCGCATCAGTCTTTGTCAGGCATCCTTTCTGCTTCCTTCTGTCCCTCTCATGTGCCCATCTGTCCTGGCTCTGTTTAGAGTCCTTACCCTCCTCAAGCTTAGCCTCCAGCCCAGGGTGGGGTAACCTTCCCCAGACTGCAGGGATACCAGAGGATGATGTACAGGTGTGATAAAAACACAGTTAATATTTACATTTAAAAATTACTATAGCCAAAGACATAGCCATTAATGGTCCTCAAAACACTCCTCATTTTTAAACACACTTATCCCGTCACTTCTGCCCCTTTCTGAAGCAGATCTGAAAGTCTTCTTCCATGAGAATTGTTACAAATGTGAGCAAAGCTACGGTGAATGCTACAGTTAACCGCACGCAATAGAAAGCCAGGCTCACAAATAGAAAACTAGTCCTCACCACCTGACCCACAGGATCTAACACCACGAACCGCCTACCTCTTCTTCAAAGTCAGAATGACCATAAAGAAAAAAATGTTTTGAATAAAGGCAGAACACCAAGGCAACCAGGACATCACAACTCGAGGCACTTGGGAAAGAGAATTCCAGAACTGCTTCAGAAAGGGGCAAGGAGGATGATGTACGTGTGTTTGGAGAGAATACGTGTTGCACAGCAACGTGACTCTTACTGTCAGAAATCTTTCTCCAAAAGCTTTTCACCACATTTGTGATAAAACCTTACAAATACTCAATCTGCCTCACTTAGAATTGTTTTTCTTTATCAAAGAAATGTCTGCGAAAAGCCACAAAAGATCAATGCAGGAAATTAGTATTTCCACCACCATTAACATTTCAGTATATTTCCCTCTAGTGTTCTTGTTTTTGTCCACACACAAACATAGGTATACAGTGGCCTTTCTGAGCACAAGTCTTGGCTTCAGCAAGCCCAACACATTGCCTGGCTAAGAAGAGATCAAGATTTGTCACATAGGAACTCAAGGACCAAACTACATGCTATTCAGCTCTAGTCATCAGAAGTAGGATTATGCAAGAAATCAACACATGAAGATACATCTTAGCCAGGTCCCTGTAGCAGATTACCACCCCTTGTGGCTTGACACAGCACAGATGTATCCCTTATGTTCTGGCAGTCAGAATTCTGCAGTGACTTATGGGGCTCAAGTTATTACTAGGGCTCTTCCTGGAGACCCCATGGTAGCTCAGTCCCTTCCTTTGCTAGGGCCCGGAAGCTGCCCACATTCCTTGGCTTCTGGCTGCACCCCTCAAGCTCTGCCCCCAGTAGCACCTTGTCCTTTCCCAGTGTCGAGCACCCTCCTCACACAAACATGCACACCTTCTTTCACCAGGATCTTCATGATCACATCGAACCTACCTGGAAAATCCAGCATAAGCTCCCCATCTTTATACTGTCACAATTTCTGACTATGTAGTGTCACTGGCCCCAAACAACTCCACTGGGCTGGCGAGATAGCTCAGTGGACTAAAGCACCTGGTTAGGCAAGCTTAGGCAAGCACAGGGACCACAGTTCAATTCCTGGATTCCCGGCACTACGCCACCCCAGCCCTGCCCCCAGGGTAAGCTGAGACAGCCACAAAAACAAAACAGGATAAAAGCAACTCCATCAACAGGAACGCTAAACAGGTGAGGGAGAAGGAACTCATGAAAAGGGCTGCTATGAAGAGACATGGTATTGGAAGCAGCCCTGGACAGGAATTCGCTAGGAAAGCAGCTCTCAAAATAACATGACTATAGCAATAGCTGACATTTATTGAACATCTATATGCCAGGAACTATACTGTGCCCTGTTTAAAAATAGTTGCCAGGAAAAAAACAACATTGAAATAACCATAGAGTCAAAGATAAAAACGACCCACACTCCAGTCATTTGAATACATCAATATTCTAATTTTTCCACACTCCTTTTTCCATATTCACTATATATTTTTCCATATTCATTATAACATTATAAATCTCACATGGAATGTTAATTTTTACATTTCCACTTAGGTTTTTCATATAAATTATATTTCCATTTTGCAAAAAATTCAGTTTACCTCCCTCTCTTTCATCTTTCTCTTCCCTCTGTAACCAGGATGAACAACTTGAACAAAGTAATCTTTGCATCTTTACCTATGTCCACTTAAGACAGTAGTGGTGTGGCAGAGGGGTGGCACGTGCCTTTAAGCTCAGCGCTCCAGGAGGCAGAGGCCAGGAAGGTTGCAGATTCAAGACCAACTTGGGAAATCTAGTGAACTTCTATCTCAACAGCAACGACAAATAGCCCGAGGATGTGGTCTAGTGTGAAGGCCTTGGGTTCAATTTCCAGGTACGCAAAAAAGAACCATTTACCTAGCTTCTATTCTTACAATAGATGCCTTACACAGGCCATGTTTTTCCCATGTGACCTGTGGTCACCCATTTAATCATCTCGACAGCCTTATGAAGAAAACACTATTGTTATCTTTAGTTCACACTTGAAGAAACAGAGACTGGGCATACAAAAAGTATTTAAAGAATGCCAATGAAGCTGTAGACACAAAGAAAGGAAGATTTTAAAAAATATGTCTCATAAAATATCTGCACTGAAAAAGAACACGGTTTCTGCTTCACTTCAGCAGCTTTTCTTGAGAACTGAATCTACCGTCCCTCTACTGCAGAGCTATGTCTTCAGCCCTTTTTATTTTGAAACAGGGTTTCTCTAAGTTACCAGGGCTGGCCCTGTTGTTAGGTTCTGGGTCGGTGTAATGATACAGAAAGAAACGACGAGAAGACCCGATGAAGGTAGCTCCGAGGACTCAATGAGATTTGTCTCTCTTGAAGTGAGCCCCGACCCACAGAAGGGTCTTACTTTTATTGAGTACTCAAGGACAGGCTAAGGAATGTGCATAACTGCTTTGGGAAATACAGACTAGAGATCACTACCTCTTTTACCATTTACCCAACATTAGGTCAGTACAAATGCTAATTGAAAACATTCCAAGCAGGGGAAAAGACAACCGGTACCATCCCAAGCAAGGAGCCATTAGAAAAAACGGTTGTCTGCCTCCTTGAATCCCAGGTTTCAAGAATCCCCAAGTAACCGGGCATCCTTAAGTAAGCCACTACAGCTGTCCCTGGGCTTTGTTTGCTATTCTCCACTTCTTAAGATGCTAGATCCTTATCTGTACATGGCCCTGAGCTTTAGGCCTCTGTCTCAGCCTCCCTGAGTAGCTGGACCACAGGCATGAGCTGCCATGCCGGGCTACAATGGCTCTTGATGTGCAGTACACCCCGCCATCTCTCTGGGTCAGCAGATGCAGCTCCAACTCATTTTTAAGGAGGAATGCAATGCCTTATTGTCTAAAATTTCCAACCTTTATTGGATCTATTAGTAAGCTCCTGACCCCCCTCCTCTTCCACTATAAATGCCACTGCCATAAATATCATAGAATACAGATTCTTAGGTACTAATGACTTTATTTCTCTAGGGTAGAATCTACATACTTTACTATTGAATGGAATCCCCCAAACAGAATGATAAGCACAGTCCAAAGTTAGGTCAAAGCGTAAGATTTTCTAGAAGCACATGAGCCCCACCACATCAGGTGGAGAAGATTTATATGGACAGTAACATGGGAGTCAAAAGAAAACACCCAGCCTAAGTGGGAGGAGGTCTTCACTTTGAACCAGAAGCTAGACAGGAGCCAGCCTCCGTAAATACATCAGTCCATTCCATGCTTTTCTTGGGCATCTCTGGAGCAGGCAGAGTAAAAGCAAGCATGCTTCCCCAGTTCCAAGGCAGATATCTACCTTCTACTATCAATGTGTTCCTTTCAAAGAAAGAAAGGAGTGCAATCACTCATTTTTCTCCTTCAGCTTTCCCATTGTCTTACCGTTTTTGGTTTCTGCAACTAAATACTGCAGACTGGTGATTTGTAAAGAAGTGAAGTTTCTGTATGGCTCATGGTTCCAGAAGCCAGGCAGTGCAAGAGCATGTCACCCGCACCTTTAAGGCCTTTCTGCTGCATTAGAATGCGATGGAAGATATCACAAAGCAAGTTAGCAAGTGTGCCAGAGAGCGCCCGCTTTGATAACGTAGCCACTTCCTCAGGTATCTGTGGACACATTCATTCACTCATCATGGAATGACCACAAGGTCAGTCATCGGTCTTAGCTATATTTCTCTTGTTGCTGAGACAAAATACTTGACACACAAAGTTAGAGGGGGCAAGGCTTATTTGGCTCACAGTTTGCAAAAGTTTCAGTCCATCATCAGCTGGCCACCAGGCAAATGGGCGCACAGCAGGAGGCAGCAGTTCACAGCCACGGAAGATGGCAAAAGCAAAAAGAGAGAAAAGAGGAAACCAGTCTTTCTGTCCCTGATGCTACGTACAGGCGACTTGCCAAACGGTGGTTGTAGCACTCACTCGCTTCATCCCAGAGTTGAACTAAGAATCAATCACAAACTCTAGGCTCAGCCTCCTCTGAAAAGCCTGGTCTCCATGACTGCGTGAGGCTTTGGGGGGCCATCCAGACACAAGCCACAGTACATCCCAAACTCCTCCCTCCTCCCGCTGCAAAGGGAACTCAGTTCCCAACCCATGAGTCTAGTAGTCTAGTAGAGGGAACGTGCTCAAGGTCAATCACCCAGAGCATTCTGGGTATGCGGAAGAACCCACAGTGGACTGCAGCAGCGCCAGCTTTTTACTACATTGGCTGAAGATGACTTCCTGACTTTAAAAAAAGAGAAGAAAATATAAGAAATAAACAAGGAAAAATATGACAGCTACAGATCAGAGAGAGAGAGAATAGATGCTCCTGACCTGCCTAGGGGAAGAGAAAGGACTTGAAGAAATACTTAGGATAGTGTGATCAGTAGAAAAGGAGATGTATGTATTCATGCAGGAAAGCCTCTTAAAGTAACAAGAACAATTAAGTCTGATCGCCGTAAATGTAAGACTTTAGTTTTCTTAAGTGTGGAGATTGGCACCTGCTGCTTCAAAAGCTCAGTAAAGTCAAGTCCAGGGTCTGCGGGCATTGCTGCAGCAAAGGGAAGCTGAGTCCAGCTAGATACTTCCGTGTTACCTCGCACAGATATCATGTGATAACTGCACTCTTTGAAATATAATGTAAGGGCCGGCGAGATAGCACAACAGACTAAAAGCCTGTGTAGGCAAGCACAGGGACTGGGGTTCAATCCCCAGCACCACAGGCTGGCCTTGCTCCCTGGCACACTGAGTGGTCCACCAGACCGGGTATGGTAGCACTTGCCTATAATCCTAGTGCTGGGAGGCTGAGACAGGAGAATCACTATGGGTCCAAGCTGTGTAATGAGACCTTGCACTAAATACATAAAAAAGAAATATAATTTATACCATAGATTAAAGATTAAGACTCTAATGATATGTGTATTGTGCACGTGTGTGTATGTGCTTTCAATGCAAGTAGCATAGGCACTGGTCATTGAACTTAATCTCTTTTTAGTGTTACAGATTTATTTATAAAGCTGTGCTGAGACATCTGGGAGAAAAATGAAACTGCCATGATGAAAATTAAATTTGTTCTAAAACAATTTATTTAGACATTTGGTTCTATATCTAGATAGATAGATAGATAGATTTTTTTAGAATTTATTTTATGTTATTTTTTTTCTTGTTTCAGAACCTTTGATTGTTTATTCACTCATTTTTATGGCGGGCTCAGTCCTCCCCCAGGGCAGGGCTGGCGCAGCATGTGGTGACCAGGATCGAACTGCAGTCCCTGAAGCTGCCCAAGCTTTCCCAAGCGGGCACTTTAGACCGCTGAGCCATCCCGCTGGGCCCCTGGTTCTATATTTTTGGAAAGTACAATAATTTATATATTTGTATTCTGCATTGGAATTATAACAACATATGCTTGTCGACTGTTTTTAATTTTACTGTAATAAAATAAATATTTTGTTACCTGTTGCATTGTATCAATTGTTGGGAATGTACTACTAATGTGTTTTGAAACTGTCATGTTGGTGTTTCTTATTAAAAGTAATAAAAATATTTTAAAAGAGTAATACCTAATGGCTAAAGAAGATTTTAAGAAGAAAGCCACCAACAACTCAACAGAAGATGGGCAGAACATAGAAAAGTGACGGTGGGGAAGGAAGGCAAATGCCCATTAAAGACATCATAGGACACTGAACTTCCCTGGGTATGACAAATGCAGGCTGAAACTACCCTGACATATCATTTCTTCACCTATCAGACTGGCAGCGATCCAGTCTGACTAGCTTCTCTGTTGACAAAATTGTTTAGAGGTGCATTTACTTGGTCCCCTAGCAAAAGTACAGGTTCATCTGACTCTGGCCCAGCAGTCCTGCTTCTGTGAATGTTTCCTCAAGCTAAACTAGCAACAGGCGAAACCACAGACTGATACATGCACAACGACAGCCACTGAAAATGCAATGAAAAACAGCCCTCCTAATAGTCCCTTCAGTAGGGACTTGCTCGAATAAATGATGGTGTACCTGTATGATAGAGTATTATACAGCTAGAAAAATGAATATGAAAAGCCCTTACAGACTTACATTTACGGTAATACTGTTCGCTAAGATGGGCCAGTTTTTAGTGTGATATATATTTTTAAGAAAGGTGGATATATGAATATACGTTTAGGTTAAAGGAAGGTAAGGACAAAAGCAATCGCAATGAAGATGGAAGGGAAAGTAGATTCTAAACTTCACTGCACGCAATTTGCTGTGTATTTTGTCCTTGCAGCCCTGTACAGTGGTTTCTCTGTTCACAAACTTAACCCTTTCTGTGGTTTTCAATAAGTTGACCGAGCTCATGTGGGGGAAAGATGGCCACAGCTGTGTTCATCAGCCAATGCAGAGTTTGCACACAGAAACAAGAGTTTCCCGGCATGCTTCCGTTGGCAAACCAAATTGCTCCCAAGCTAAAGCATTCCTGATCCGAGGTAGCACTGTAAATGTTTCAGATCATGAATCAAATGACAGTCCTTGTGGATGATGTTAGTGATTTAGCCACACAAAGAGAGTGCATAGAAATGAATCCTTAGAGTAATATATTTTTTTTAAAGTTTCACAACTTTTGTTTGTTTATTTATTTTTATGGCCGGCTCAGCCTGCCCTCAGGGCAGGGCTCGCGCAGCATGTGGTGCCGGGGATCGAACCGCAGTCCCTGCAGCTGCCCAAGCTTTCCTAAGCAGGCGCTTTAGACCACTGAGCCATCCTGCCAGGCCCCTAGAGTAATATTTTGACAATGTATGCTTGGCGGGATATGCATTCTTCTTTTATGTGTGTGGGACCGGGGTTCAAACTCATGGCCTTGCACTTGCCAGGCAGGCACTTGTCCACGGAGCTATCTCCCTGGCCCTGCCTCTTTTTTCAAGTTTTATTTATTTTTTTAAATTTTTATTTATTTATTTATTTATTTTTGGTGGGACCAGGGTTCAATCTCACGACCTTGCACTTGCCCAGCAGGCACTTGTGCCTCGGAGCTATCTCCCCAGCCCCCTTTGCCTCTTTTTTAATTTCTTTAACTTAAGTTTTTATTTTATTTTTTTATGGCCGGCTCAGCCTCCCTGGAGGGTGGGGCTAGGGCAGCATGTGGCGCCGGGATCGAACTGTGGTTGCTGCGGTTGCCTAAGCTTTCCTAAGCAGGCACTTTAGACCCCTGAACCATCTCACCGGCCCAGTGGGATATGTATTCTGAGGACTAAAAACAAACAAGAAGAAATCCTGAACTCCATGCAATGCAAAATAAATCAGGATGGGCTAGCAGAGGTTACATGGTAGGAACACAGAAGCTCCAAGCCCAGCGCCTTCTGAAACTCCCATGCTGCTGTTTCTTGCAGGTGGGCCCAGCTCAGCCCACCTCAACTGAGGCTCTCTTCCCCTGTGACACAGACTTGGGGTAGAGCATCTTTCTGGAGTATTTGAATGCCAGCCACCTAGGCAGAGCGGCAAGATACTCAGACTCGTAGGTCTTCTCCCTGGAAATGATCAACGCCATTCCTAATCCACTCCCATTTTATTGGATGAAGAATGCCACCCAGCTCCAATTAAAAAAGGGAAGCCAGGTGTGGTGGCACATGCCTGTAATGCCAGCACTTGGGAGGCTGAGGTAGGAGGATCAGTGCGAGTCTGAGACCAGCCTGGGCTACAAAAGTGAGCTCAAGGCCAGCCTCAACTGCATAGCAAGACCCTATCTCAGAAAGACAAAAAAAAAAAAAAAAAAAAAAAAAAAAAAAAAAAAAAAAAAAAAAAAAAAAAAGGAGGGATGTAGTGATGTGGCCCACACGTAACTGAGCAACCATACTGTCTAGCACAGCGAATAGTGCTATTTCTATTTGGAAACTCTTCTGTGTAGGATGTGCAAATCAGTACGTTTGTTAATGTAATTATAAGCCAAGACTTTCAGAGCAAGAAACACAAATAAAACCCCAAATTAGTGAAGATTCTGTAATCTGACATTTTAACTAAAACTACCAAAATGAGCTCTTACTTTGCCTTTCTCTATTGTCTTCTGCCATGGTAACCGCACTGAAGGAAAAGTTCAAGGTTCTACTACTCTTGCATTGTTCTTTGCTGGGTCTCCATTATTGCTGTAGCTAGAATGAATAACTGGGATGGATATATGTAATGGATAAAAGATCCCTCATATTGGTTCCTTCTCTTGGGTAAAATACTTTTTTTTTTTTTTTTGTATTTAGCAAAGGGTCTACAGGGTCTCACTGCACAGATCAGACTCTAGTGCTCCTCCTGTTTTCAGCCTCCCAAGAGCTGGGACTCCAGGCAGGTGCCACCATGGCCAGTTTTAATTGCCATTTCACTGCGTGGCACCCCAGGGGTGGGGCCAGCACGGCACGCAGGGGAATCAAATCTGGTCCCTGTGTCTATCTAAGCAGGTGCTTTAATCCACTGAGCATTCTGACTGGCCCTTAGGGCAAAAGAAATTTTGATAGGAAGGGGTACGTGGAAAAATATCCATTATCCTGACCAAGCCAGCAAACCACAAGCAGTACTTCCCTGGAAAAAGAATTACGTAGATTAGGGCTCCTTGCCGAGATGTGAAGGGTGAGAGGATCGTGGCTTCCATCAGGTTCTTACTCAAGTCACTTTTCTCGTCATTGCAAGAACTAGAATTATGGAGGACGGGGCTGGGTTACTGGAAACCTCAGCAGACAGGCCTCAGCGACCCTGCAGGTGCTGCGCCAGCTGTGGTACCTCTGACGTGGTGGGTGGATCCTGGTACGGTGAGCTGCTTTCCTCTTTATCCTGCATAGCAGAAGTAAAAGCAGCTCTCCTTTACACTGCAAGAAAAGCAAGTGGCCATCTCCACTGTTTCTCTGTGGAGAGACACGGTGGTTCAAGAGAGAGGTATGGCGGGAGCCTGGGCCACCTGCTCGGGTCATTTGCATGCCCTCTGTATTTGGTGAGGCCACATCCTGAATGCATCATATTTATAAGGCAGTGGCTTGCTGCCACATCCACCCAGCCCTATGACTCACCGCTCGGTAATATTCAGATCACAGTGACCATGTGTACTGCACTAGTTGCTTGGTAACCCACGCTCAGATATTATTCTCTACGCACACCAGAACTGAGGAAGCCCCTGAGTCTCTGTTGCATCTCCGTTACCTCTGTTTCTTTTCTTTTTTGTTTTTACTACTTTTAATAAGAAATAGCATTGAGACAGCTTCAAAACACATTAGTAGGACAGTCACAATAATTGATACAATGCGTACTGTTGTCTTCATAGTAGTTGTTGAGAGTACAAGATGCAGACACGATAACTTTTCTAAACATTATTGGCACAAATATTTCTTCTCATTGACCTAAGAGAAAGTAGTTGTATACATAGAGCAATATTCCATGATACTAGTGGGTTATTGTCTCTGTTTCAGTTTATTGAAACCCCACAGCATTATGATGTATCATGAATGCCTCAAATACCTTGAGATCAGCTTAATCACAGATCTTGAGAAGCTAAGAAACTTGTGCTGCTACCTGAACGTGCGGAAGAAACCATGTTTGCTCTGAGCCCCACTTGAAACTGGGACCCCCCCCGCGTGTTTGCCCAAGAGGTCGTGGACCTGGCTCTAGGAGCAGGTGACCCTAGCCAGAGATGGACTAGGCCATATACCATCCCCACTTACAGGTGGCCTCTTGATACAGTGGTGGATGAAATCCTTCCTGTGGGCAAAGCTCTAGGCAGGACGTTGGCTTACTATGCAGAGATATCGACTCCTTGGCAGTAGGGACTGGCTTGGCTTGTATGTTGGGGATGTACAAGGAAAAAAGACCAGAGTGCACATAGACTCACAGTGGCCCGGCCTTGCAAGAGAAGCCCTTTTAGCTGAGGCCTGCTACCACATCTCCACACCGTGTTCCAGGTACTTGGTACTTAATCTGAATGATGATGTACATGGAGACTTGTCTTGTGGCCTTGAGCCCCATGTGTTATACATGCCTCTTAGGCGTTCTTTGGTCTGTGGTAATGTAGTGCAGGATTCCCTCATGGTAGGTCAGTCAAGCTGTCAGTCTCTAAATGTGGGGAGATGGTACTTGCTGTGATCTGCATGTGACCCCCCAACCATGTGCTGCACATTTAATCCCAATGCAACAGTGTTGAGAGGTGGGACCTTAAAGCGGGTAGTGACTAATCCATGCTCGTGAGTAGATGAAGGCCGTTACCAAGGGAGTTAGTTGGTTAGTCATGAGACAGGTTTTGGCGGCCTTCCCCACAATCTCTCTTTCTCTCTCTCTCTCTCTCTCTCTCTCATGCATAAGTGCACGAATACTCTCTTGTCCTTGCACCCCTTGCCATAGACTTTGCTCACAGGAAGGATTTCATCTGCCACTGTATGAGCAGGCCACCTGTAAGTGGGTCCCTAACGTATAACAGTGGCTCTCACCACATGCCAGAACCGTGTGCCTGGGCTTCCCAACCTCCAAACTGCAAGCCAAATACACTTCTACTCTTTATGAAGCGCTCAGCCTCAGGTACTATTGTAGCGGCACAGAACAGACTAAGACAGTGGTAAAGGCACTGAGTAAGATCAGGAGAAAGAAGCCTGGGGGAAAAATGTGGATGGATATACGGGAGGGGGTGGTGGGTATCAGGTGGCCTCTGCTTGGCCTCTGTAGTGCTGGGAGAGTGATCCGTTCACACAGCACCCACGGTGTAGTACTGGAGGCAAGACTGGGCCCAAAATATGGATTCCTTTTCATCAAAGCTGCTCTAGTTTCAGTGTCCACTGTCCAGCATTCCAGCAGCACGGGCTCACTCTAAGCCTTGGAGAGAATATCATTTTGGGAGACCCGCTAGTTTCTTTTTTTTTTCAATTCTTTTATTGTTTAAATTTAACAATGGTTATATTACATATTTTCATCATCGGATCAGTTTAGATTAATACATATAGGTATATAAGATTGATCAAACAACTAAACATTAACCTTTCTAAATCCACATCACTTTTTTTTTTCTTTTCCCCCTTTTTTTCTTTGAAAGTTGACATATTGCATATTGTC
>PVJA010012415.1:0-52120 GCA_004027025.1 Myocastor coypus | reverse complement strand
CACACACACACACACACACACACACACACAATCTTTACTGTCAAGAACGTGAAAAACATAACATGTTGTAAGGGCCAGCCAAACAGCTCAGCAGACTAAAACACTTGCAAGCAGGCAGGGGCCGGGTCTCCAGGCCTGCCATGGCGGCCCCACCCCCCAACAGAGCATGCTGTGACAGCAATTGAGACTGGGCACAGTGGTGTGGTGGTGCACACCTGTAATCCCAGCTCTTGGGAGGCTGTAAACAGGTGGATCACTATGGGTCCAATCTAGCAGTGAAACCCTGAATACCCTGTAGACCCTTCCCGAAAATACAAAAGAAAAAAAAAAAAATCCAAAACAAAGAATATAACATGTTGTAGCTTTGTCATCTAAACTCTAAGATTAAAATTCTATTATAAAATTATTTTTAAGCAAAGTCAACACTAACTTATCAAGACAAAACAACAGCGACAGCCAGATAATGTAAGATCACTCCCTGTGGTCTTTAAGAGTACTGAGGTGACAGGATTTGTTGGCTTTCTTTTCTCCTCACCCTCCAGGCTTAATCCACTATTACAAAACATTAGCCTTCTCTGGTCATGTGTCAGTAGATGGCAGCAGGAGCGGCCAGGAAGAGCCTGCGAGGCAGTTAGAGAAAACAGCCCTTGAGTTAAACATTCTGTAGTGTGATCCACACTGAGAAAATGCAAACTATATTGCCAGCACTGGATCCTCCAATTACTCAATATTTATACAATGAGAAAAGGTTTAACTTGCTACAGTCTCCCACCACCAAACAAGATGACTTATATTAGCAACGACTGTATATATCTACATGTATCTCGTAAGGTGGGAGCTTAAGTCTTGGCAATCGACCACACTAGTAAACAAGTCATAGGGCACAAAGCATCCATGAGAAGTTAATAGTATATATAGAATTCCACAGAAAAATCAAACCACACACAAATAAATGTAACATATAAGACCTTTGCTAATTATTTAATCTTAGCTGCCATCTTTTCTATCAATAGCTGTCAAATAATGGGTCTTACAATCAATTAGTAGTTATCACTCAGCATTTTAATGAAAAAGACTAGAAATGGACAGGACAGAATAGAGTATATTAACTGGATGATGGTAAACAAGCCACATTGCATAGGGTAGGACTCATGAGACAAAGGTTTGGACCAATAGAAATGAGAAAGGAAAGAAAATGTGAGACCACACTGAAGAAAAACAAGGCACACTGAACACAGTAGAAGATAAAATATCATACAAATTTATCAAGCATATAGTGGCAAGAGTTATGTCAAAAGAAACTGAAAAACACTATCTTAAATCTTTTCTATGTCACGGTAAGCCTTATCCAAAACTTCTTTTAAAGTTGTTTTCATCTTCCTCTCCAGTACAAGAATCCAATATTTATTTCCAAGAAAAAGAATTACCTAGCCAGCTTTATATAACCGAAGCAGAAGGTGAAGGGGGAAATACATGTGTGGATGTTGTTTTTTTTTGTTGTTGTTGTTGTTTTTCTTGTTTCAGAACTTTTGTTTATTTATGTATTTATTTTTATGGCCGGCTCAGCCCACCCCGAGGGCAGGGCTGGCATAGCATGTGGTGCCAGGGATCAAACCACGGTCCCTGAGGCCTCCCAAGCTTTCCCAAGCAGGCGCTTTAGACCACTGAGCCATCCCGCCGGGCCCCGTGGATGTTGTTCAAATTTGTACTAAATCAGTAGATTCGGAACGTAAAAGGTATGATCAAAAACATAGTAAACCTTTAAAACTTTCTTTCATTTATTACAGTAAAAGACACACTGGCATTAGTCCCCCTAAAAGTACCCCCCACACACTTCAGCACACCTCAGATACTGCCACTTCTTGAGGCAGTGTCTGTAGCTGCACTGTCAGTGCTGCCTCAAAGTCCTGAATCAATTCAAATGTTTAGTTTTTTGTGGTCATTTTGATTTCTGGTCAAATCCAGAAGCCTCGCAGTGCCAGATCTGGTGAACAGTGACTAAGCACACACCATAATATTTTTCCGAGCCTACCTTTTGGTTGCATGGAACTCAGCAGCTGCATTCACTCCTTTGGGGGCTTTAAAAAAAAAAAAATCATAGCTCTTAAAAAACCCTCAGGAAAGAGATCTTCCAAGAACTACTTCAGAAAGTGGTGAGAATGACAGAGTAAGAGTTTGAAGCAAATACTTTCAGGGGGGATTAATGTCACTAGCCTTTTGCTATTTAATAATAACAACGTTTCTACCTAAACAACGGTCATATATTTTGATCACCATTTGCGTATACATGATGTCAGCACTATGACCTAAGATTCACCCCATGACATATCTCTATCCTGAGGTATCATCATGGGACCAAAACAGTAAACCTCACAGCAAGGGCCTGCAATAGTGAATTCTGCTCCACTCTGTATGCTAACAAACTGAGCTCAGCCCCTGAAAACGGTTGGCCCGTGTGCATTTGCTTCCTAATCCTATTTGCATTGATGACTCTTCTGCAAAAGACAAACTGGCTGCACAGGGGAAGTCTCTTCTTCAGCCTGCTGCTCTATCGGGGGTCCAGACAACAGAAACACAGGAAGAGAAAGCACAGAGTTAGAATCTAGAATGCCATATCCAGATGGAAGTCCTGAGGATCCCCAGTTCTGTCCCAACATCCTTTCATGGACAGAGGCTATCACTTCAGAATAAAAGAAATTTAATTATTATTTTAGAATAAAAGAAATCTTCAGTGTTCAGGATACTAATAATGCCTTAAGCAAAATGTGAAGGCCAGTAAAGGATGTTCATTAGCAAATAAAACAGGATGCTTGGAAAAGAGATAATCCAAAGAAAAAGTATGCTTAGAAAATGACTAAAATGTGACAAAGCAAAATACTCGGCAGGCATCTGGAAAGGGACTCAACATCAGTTCAATAGTTCAAAAGACACAACTACAAGCCTTTCCAAATTGAGGCGCCCACACAAAAACATACAGTAAACAAATGGCCCTTACAAGCCGGATGTATTTATATGCAGCGCTTACTTCAACTTTCTTTTATACCTTTAAATAGCAGGCCCTGTATCTTGTCTTCCTCTCTAATTACAAAGGTAACTCAACAACTAACATGCAAATATACTTAGAAAAAAAATTCTTCTAATCCTACTATTCAGAGATAACCACTGCTACAAACTTTATTCTTCAAATTTTAAATGAATATTAATGGCATTACACATTAATTATAATAAACATTTAGGATCATCTAGATACCCCATATTTTGCAGTGTATTTTCTTTTTACTCACTGATATATCTTAAAATATTTTTTTTTTTTTTGCCAAAGGATTTACGTCCATATCTTTTTATATTTAATGGCTATAAGGAATTTCAAGACCTCCCACAGCCCGGGGAGCAGCCCGGGGAGCTGCAGTACCTGCAGCACGTGGAGCGCATCCTGTGCGGCGGCTTCCACA
The DNA here is from genome assembly GCA_004027025.1 of Myocastor coypus. Lineage (NCBI taxonomy): Eukaryota > Metazoa > Chordata > Mammalia > Rodentia > Myocastoridae > Myocastor > Myocastor coypus. Next base: position 48,668 of record PVJA010012415.1, on the reverse strand, counting down.
AGGATAACTACTCAGGCACTGGCAAGCTGTGGCTGCTCAGCATACAGGCGCGCTACAGCCTGCACGATGAATTTCCCCTGCTGGTGACCAAGCGTGTGTTCTGGAAGGGTGTTCCACAGCAACTGCTGTGGTTTATCAAGGAATCCATAAATGCCAAAGAGCTGTCATTCAAGGGAGTGAAGATCTGGGATGCCAACAGGTCGCGGGATTTTCTGGAAAGCCTGGGGTTTTCTAGATGTCAGGAATGGGACCGGGCCCTGCGCCCTGTCTATGGCTTCCAGTGGAGGAATTTCGGGGCTGACTAAAAAGATATGGACTCGGATTACTCAGGCCAAGGAGGTGACCAGAACGTGATGAACACCACGAAAAACCAACCCTGATGACAGAAGGATCATGTGTGCCTGGAACCCGAAAGATCTCCCTTTGATGGTGCTGCCTCCTTGTCATGCCCTGTGCCAGTTCTTTGGGGTGAATGGGGAGCTGTCCTGCCAGCTATACCAGCAGTCAGGGACATGGGCCTGGGCGTGCCCTTCAACATCGCCAGCCATGTGCACACAACTCCGGGCCTGAAGCTTCAGAGAGAACCGACGCCTTTCCCAAAGCTCAAAATCCTTTGAAAAGTTGAGACGATCGATGACTTCACAACTGAAGACTTCTAGCTGACAGGGTATGATGTTCAGAGCTTGAGTCTCGGTGTTTTTGTGTCTAAAGAAAAAAGCAAGGGCTGGGTATGGTAGCCCACACCTATAATCCTGGCAGTTGGGAGGCTGAGGCAGGAGATCAGTGTGTTCAAGACCAGCCTAGGCTACAAAAGTGAGTTCAGGGACAGCCTGAACTGTATAACTGTATAACTGCCTCACAAAGATTAAAAAAAAAAAGCAAGTGGGTAAAAAACTGTCAGTTATTATTTGTTAACTTTTAAAGATACTGTCACTAGCAGACAAAAGGTCCTAGTTTTTCAGTAATAAAAGATGTTAGCCTTACTAATAGAAGTACACAAAAATGCTAAGATTATGAAGAAGTAACAACATCAAAAGTTTCTAAATACTAGCAAAAACAAGTGCATTCATTTTAGTTGTACACAGCAAAATTGCTGAAATTCATTCTATAAAAAAGCTCTTTCCCCTGCCCCCGTCCTGCAAAAAAAAAAAAAAGAAGCTCTTGCCTCAAATCTGAATGGATACGTCAGACTGTATAGTTTGCTTGTGAATATTTGCTGTTGTATTTGTTCTATATATTCCTATAATAAAAGATTAGTTTGTATTAAAAAAAATTCCACTATGTGGACTGGTTGCAATTTACCTATCCATCCCCTACTGATTGATGGATGTCTGGATTATTACCAATTATTTGCTATTGAAAATAATGGAAGAATTATATCTTCCGAAGTTTTTATGAATACATTTGTAAAACTATTTCTGTAGGCTAACATATGATTGTCTTCAGGATCAAAGAGGGAACTAAACTTACTTTTACTTAAGTTTATTTCATAACACCATGAATCTTCAAGAAGATAGCAGTTCCTCTAAATGCTTATTTGGATCTTCATCAGAACTTTTTGGTAATAATACATCATACTCAAGAATAACTGCATAGAAATTCAGTTTAAAAATATGGATTAATACATTCCTAATCATTAGAAAGCAACCTTTGTTTAAATTGTATATTAAAATATTCATTTTTAAAACTCTCACATATTACAAAAAATTCAAAGACGGCCATGTGTTGTTTAATGGCAGAGGTATATTCCTAGAAACACCGTGGTACTGGACTAACTAGTGGTCAACTTATAACACCCAGCTGAGTCAGTGTGGCTCGGGTGTGGAAGGTCCACTTCAGGACTGCTGCCAATCTCCCATAAATGGAAACCTAGAGAGAAAGGTGGTGCTACTGATTCTCTACTGGCTTTCCTGATATGAACTCAAGATATTCTAGCATCAGAGGAGCTTCAGTCCTGGCCCTCACTGTCGCTGAGAATGGCTGTGATTCTCTTCAGGGGAAACTCTGGTCCTTACTTTAAACTTCACCTCCTGGCTCCAGGGCAGATCTCTCAGCTTAATGGCACAGATCATTTACCCTGCCAGAGAGTAGGCTTTTAACTTCTACCACTGGCCTTTGAGCCTTCCCAATGCAGATCCTTGATACAGACCTACATGAGACACTGTCATGGGGGTCTAGATCTCCAGATGGACTCATGGAGGACACACTATGGGTTCCAGGCCCTTAGCTGTATTCTCTGGGTCTCTAGTGCATGAACAGATCTTTTATAGTCTTCCGCATTTGACTTTTTAGATGACTATTATAAAACAATCCTATAAATTATGTGTCCTGTATTTAATTCTATTCTCTTGCAAGCCCTGGCTACAGCAGTTGTCATTAACTAATTTCATCATTGCGTGAACTTCAGAGAGTATAGTTACAGCATTATACACCTAGGCCAGTGTAGGCCAGTGGTGGCAAACCTCCACTGTGGGCTCTAAGAGGTTCAGCATCACTGACTAGACTGTGTACGACATAATCTGTGTGTACCATGCATGTGTGTGTGTGTGTGTGTGTGTGTGTGTGTGTGTAGAACAGCTCCTCAGGCCCTAATGAACAAAATGACATAATATAAAATCAAGCCCAAGAGAAAAGTGATGTAATGAAAGGATGGCAATAAATACAAGGTACACTAGGTTGCTGCCGGCATTAACACAGCATACTATTTTACAGTACATTTTTATAAGGTGCACACTCTGACATCATGTAAATAGCATAATAAGTATATACACCAGTAATATCTATTTGCCATAAACACTATGTACTTTACATAACCATATGCACTGCACTCTGTGCATGTATTCTATGGTACACGTGTATATGTATATGACTGGCAGCATAACAGGCACATTTATATCAGTGACACCACAATCTGCTGCTAATGGGACCCTTTCAGTCCCACTGTAATCTTCTGGGACCACCATTCTGTGGCCTTGTTGTGACTGAACTGCCATTACATGGTTAAATCCCACTTTAGATTTGGACATTCTTCATAAACTCAAATAGATTCACTGTAATCACAGTTTCCTGTTTGTCTTCTAAAAAAAGAGAAAACCACAGGATCCCCATCACACATACAGTTTCAGGACCTAGCCCAGAAAAAAGCCTACAAAATTGTCATTCCTAAATGAATGCCTGAGAAATTTAAATACAAAAAGTCATGACATTCAGAGTCTGATTTCCTGTAAATCACCCAGGACATATTTTACAGCAAACAAAATACTTGCTGAGAAGTATAGTTACCAGGGCAACCATAACTGACCTTTTATGTTTTATTTATCAATCATATTGCTGAATTATTCTCATTCTTGGATACAAAGGAAAAAACGTATTATAAACAATGGTAATTAATTAAGGGTCCTCTGATCTACATTGAATCACTCCCACCAAATCCACGTTTATCTAACAAACACTACTATCTGCTTCTTAGTTCCTGCCTAGAGTATGGCGGACTTGGATGGCAGGTCCCAAGGAGGTATTCACAAGCCACCCATATCAAATGTGATGTACCGCATGAAGGAGGTAACAATATGAGCTTCAATTCTCACCAGACAATGGGACAGTTATGGGAATTCCATGGTGCTGTATCATTATAATGCCTGGGCTTCAATTCTCACCAGACAATGGGACAGTTATGGGAATTCCATGGTGCTGTATCATTATAATGCCTGGGGCCAGATATTCTTGAAATACATTACAAATGAAAGTCAGAATCAATAAATACATAAGTGCATAATTCCACAAAGTTTTATAATTAGAAAGTTCATAAGAGAAATTGCAAAAACTTCCATATTAAGTTCTACCTTTTTACAAATCCCAAATATCTTCATCTAACCAAATATCAGCTCTACTTTGGAAAAAAATACATAAGCTTGTTTATTTTTAGTATCCTAGAATACATTTATACCTGCTTGCAGCTGGCAGAGAAAGGGGAAAAAAAAAACTAGGAAGAAAAACAAAATTGTGTGTGATTCCCAGAGTCCAAAATGAGAAATTAAAGAGCATTTAAAACCAGTAGGATTTATTCATAATCCTTAGCAAGGGAACAAAGTGAACCTTGGACTCCGAATTAGAGGCTTAAGGCTTAACCCTGGCTTCATACTTACTTGAATAAGTCACTTCACTTCTCTGATTCTGTCTCCTCACTTACAAAATCAGGTAGTCTCCACACTCATATGCCTTTCACTCTACATTTCATGTCACAATGACCTGCCTTCCCTCTGACAGGGACAAAGGTATCAAGGACACGTCAGTAGTACCAAGTAGTGGGGAAGAGGGACATTCAGTCTGCCACTCTGGCAACACACCCAGAAGCCGGGAGACACTGCAACATGAGGTTCCACCCTCTGCAGGGCGGTCTCCACCTTCTGAGTTTCCCAGAGGCATTTCAGACCTTGCCAGAGGTCCCTCCAGTTTTCCTTCTTACCAGTTCCATCTCACCAACAGCTGGTCAGGAAGCCCTTCCCCTCTCCCTCCTTCCCACTTTCCTCCCTCCCTTTTTCTTTCCTCCTCTTGTCCTTAACCTTGAAATGCACCATCTCACTGCACCCATCCTTCTGAAGATCTTTCCCATTACCTCCATCCCAGAAGAAAGAAATGTCCTTCTCTACACTACCCCAAGCAACTGCCCCCTCCTAAGCCTCCTCCTGCCCTGAGTCAGTGATTCCATCGTGCTCCATCATCTTCCAGCTTATTCTGTGCTACCTCTTACATAATCAAGTCTCCTTGATTTAAAATAAAGTTTCCCTTAGTGCTCCGTCTTATTTCCACCTCTTTCTCCCTCATCAGCCAACCTCTCACAGCACTTGTTCACAATCTTGCCACTTACTCTGCACATCCTGGTGCCCCACCCACTGTTACCTGACTGCCACATTCGCTGCTACAGAACTCCCCCATACATGCCTACACACTATAGCTGCAAACAGCTCTTCACCTCCCTTATCACCTTCTATCCTAGGACACTGTTGCTCGCTCCTCTACTGGGGTTCTGCTCCTCTCCTAGATGCTAAGACAAGCCTTTACGGACTGTCCTCCATCTGCATCCCTTTCACTTGTCCGCCATCCTCTGCCTACCTTTAAGTGTAACTGTTCCCAGAGGTTCTGTCCTCAGCACTCTTCCTTTTCTTAAGCATAATATAGTCTTAAGTCCACAGCTTGGCCTGTCCACCTGGCTGTGCCTCAAACTCATCCTCTTCAGTCACACACTTCTTAGTCCTTAACCCCTAATTTCAATCATCTTCCTAACTCCCCCCACCTCTGCTAGTGGACCTATCATCCACTAGGTGACCAAAACAGAAGCTGACCACTAACCTAGACTACTCTCTCTTTGCTTCCTCTGTAAGTCATGTAATTCTACTGTCCTAAACACACCTTGAAATGAACTTCCTCCCAAACTGTATAATAACTACCTTATTCTATCATGATTTGATCACTACTTACCTTCCTCAGGTTTATATTTGTTTTCTACTTCAAAAAGTTTTTCCCTCTGCCACACAAGCTATTCATAGTTCCTAGAATTCCCCATACTTATTTCTGTATCTTTCCCCATATCATTTCTCTACCTGGAAAAACTATTCATAGCATCTATCTGGCTCTCTCCTATCATCTTTCAAGACCCAACAAAGAACCCCTGAAGGTCTTCCTATCTCTGAAATCTCCATGCTGAATTAGGTACTTCTACTCTTCTACAGCCCTCTTAAAGTAGCCTGTTTTTTTTTGTTTTTTTTTTTTTGTTTTTTTTTTTTGCTTTTTTAGACAGGGTCTCACTGTGCAGTTCAGGATGGCTTTGAGCTCACTTTTGTAGCCCAGGCTGGTCTCGAACTCGCAACGATCCTCCTGCCTCAGCCTCCCAAGTGCTGGGATTACAGGCGTGAGCCACCACGCCCAGCTAGTAGCCTGGTTTTTAGCACATATTATTTTTGCTGTCACCTTCACAAGAGTCTAAAATATAAATCTCTTGAAGGAAGAGATCCTATATAATCAATCTTTGCAAACCTAGTACTACTTACCAAGACATGTATCATATAGGTCAACCCATACACATACTCATGCATGCACACACACAAAACATTCATTCAAAAGGCAATACTAGCAAAGGACAAAATGTCCAGCCCCATTTGCTTTAACTCTTGAATAAAGAAGTATCTCTATAGTCACTGTAGCCTATAGCCTTCTTGTGTGAAAGACACAACTGATTTCTCACATAAAATGGTTAATTTCATTTAGGAAATATATGGTATGCACTAGACATCACAGAAGCCCCTCCAGAGTCAATTCATAGACTCTCTAAGAATTCTGTCCAGAAAAAGAAAACCAGATGGTACTGAGGTTTTGGTATATACAGAATGCTCTGCATTAATATTTTGTAAATGTAATAAAACAAATGGGACTATAGGTAAACTTTATTCTCAAATGAAATTTTTATTCCATATGTTAAGATTTGAAAGTTAACTCAAATGCCCTTGTGCTACTTCTCAATTTTCTTGGTTATTAGACTTCAAATCCCTGTCACTGAGAAAGTGATGAACATGCAGTAATTATTTTATATTTTTCTCTCTCCTTCTCTATCATCTTTAAATCCACAATATCTCAATCCAACTGATGGCAGTAAATCCAGTCTGTCCCAACTTTTCTCTAAAACTCTTAAAACTATTTGAATGAGGTGTTGAGCAGCTGTCAGTTATGGATTTGAAAATAAAGAAGAGCCTGAAAATTGTACGTTCAGTATAAAAAGATTAGGTGAGGCAATTCAGAATGTTTAAGAACTTTAAATCAAGTTAAAAGCAGTTGCTATGGCCAGACCTCATGAAGCTCCGCTTAAGAGACGCATTAACCTGGCAGTCAAAACTATTTAAAATGAATAATGTTTTTTTCACATATCACTCACTTTCAGTGGAAAAAAAAAAAACAATGTGAATTGGCACACAGCAGTGTAGTCGTGTAATGGTAACCTTCAAGATTTAGCTTCCTGAGGACAAAGCTAGAGCTATTAATCTATGCACTGAATGAGCTATATCCCTCCTAAGGCCAAAAGGAGCAATTTTTCAAATGAAGAAAGGACAATTAAAATATTCTCAAGCTTTTAGACATAAAAGCAAGAAAAAAGTGGAGAAAATTTCATAATTTGGATACCCATAATACATACTGAATTTCAAGAGACTATCAAAATTCAACTCCTCTTCTATCTTCCTTCCCAGCTCTGGTTCATGTTACTGATAAAAATTAGAATTTGGCTACTTAATTTTTTTTTTCTATTGAGTATTTTGTCCAGTGTGGTTACCAACAGCCATGGGTATGACTATTTGAGCCTAAATTAAGTAAAATTAAAAACTCAGCTCCTTGACTATACTGCGTAGTTTCAAGTACTCAGTGCCACATGGCACTACTGGTTTCTAAACTATACAGGCAGTATAGAATATTTCTACCATTACAGAAAATGCTATAGGACCATACTAGATTTAGGCATGGCTACAGAATGAGCTAGGCTACCGAACTCAGGTTCCAGACAGCTATCACAAAGTTACACTAGTCTTTGATCATTCTATCTATACAACATTGGTTACTTCCTAAACACCATAAAATAAAATGAGAAGTTCACAAAGATGTATTCTTCAGAGTTAAATAAATTCATGCTATTATTCAGCATATCGCTGCATTCTCTATACTCACCTTCTGATCTAATGCTCCTGCAAACTAATATTCATAACACCTCCTAATATGTGCTAAGCTGCTATCCTCATCAAAAATTAATGTTGAAATGTGGTTGCTAATGTAGTGGTGCTGGGAGGGACCTGAGGTCTTAAAAAAAGGTTAGTATCTTTCTTACCAGACTAGATTGGTTCCAATGGAAATGGACTGGTTCTTATAAGCATCAGCAAATTTACCCCTACATGCACCCCATGTACCATTTGCACTTCCACCATGAGGCCTTCCCCAGAAATTGTACAGATGGTGGCACCATGCTCTTGGTCTGCTAGAACCGTAAGTCAAAATAAACGTGCTTTCTTTATACATTACATGGTCCCAGGTACTCTGTTACAGAACCAGAAAACAGACTAAGACAGGAACCATGCACAATCTTTCTGGCCTTTGCACTGTGTGCTGAAAACCAGGGTAGCAAACATTAATCTACCTAAAGAATAGGAGTTCCCTTTAAGCTGACCTAGATTCTTCCTGTCATTCTGAAAGTGCTCCCTGCACTACACTAGGATTTGTCTTTTGTACCCTGGTAATGCTTATTAAAGCACCACACTTTCAGAAAACCAGGTTCCTCTTTCTTCTCTCCACACCTCGGCCTGCCAAAGCTGTCATTCATGATGTAAAAGACAAGGACAGTTCTGAGGTTCACTAATATGCTCTTTATTCAACATTACCTCAAGAATCCTAATTTAGAAATACTTTAAGTGATACAGACAGGCTATACCGGCTCTCTATAGTTCTTCACATCATTAAAGACAGTGTTGTTTACTGGTGCACTTCAACAAGAAATGGACTCAGAACACCTGGAACCTGGTTCTAGCATTGCCATAACCTAGCTATGTAACTGGCTCACTCCCTTCAGTCTAATTTCATTTGCTTACACAACTCCTCTCTAGTTCAACCACTTCTAAGACAATGCTCTCTCCTTTGATGACTTCCATCCCACACCCACTCACACTGCTCGAGTCCTACCTGCTATCCTGTCTTCTTCTATATTTCTCACTTGGTCCTCTGACCAGTCCTTCCTTGTGTGTTTACCAAGGATTTTTAACCTTTCCTCAACACACCTGCCCTAAGGTTCTACATCACACCCCATCCTTCAGGATCTGTCACGTGATTATATAATTGTACCAAATCTCTAGCACTTACCAGAATATTTTTTGTCCACTGATGAATTCCCTGATGTGTATCAAATGAGTAACCGAATACAAGTATGATGTAAAACTTTAACTGTCACCCTCTCATGGGTAACTTTAAAGTCCCCATCTATACTTCTATTCTCAACTTATTCCCTAAGCTCTGGGACCAATGTCCAAAAAGCTTCTACATATTTCCACCTGCATGTTCCATTGTAATTTAAATATAATATATCCAAAAGTAAGCTCGTGTACTTCCTTTACTAAACTCTAATACATTTACTTTTATTGATTGGACTAGTCATTTTTTTACTCATTCAAGTTCAAAATCAAAAAGACAACTTCAGCCAGGGATATAGCTTAACAACATAAGTGTCTGCCTGGTAAGTACAAAGTCCAAGAATTTGATTTCCAGTACCAAAAAAAAAAAAAAAAAAAGCCAATTTTATTTCTATCTATTTTTCCTCAATTCCTATTCTTTGGTCAGCCACAAACTCCATTCAAGTCTACCCCATTCATCCTTTACTGCTCTAGTTCAAGTTTTTAATTAATATTGTATGAACTATTATACTCCAAATCTGTCCCTCCACTTTTAATCTCTCAATTTCTAATTTTTATCAATTTTACATTCCTGAGCATGAAACCAATTTTACTTTACTGTTCAAACAAACTTTACTAGATCCCAATGTCTTCCTGAATTTAATCTAAGCTTGGCATTCCAAGTTTTTCCACAACTTGACCACAAACTATCTTTCACTAATCTCATCTCTTACTGGCCACTTTGGAGTTTCTATCTGTAAGTATTTATCTGTTTCTCCTAAATGTAGAATGTTCTTCCTTACCTGTTTCTCAATAGCAAAATTCCCCATGTTTTTCAAGACCTCATTTAGATGGAAAGCCTTTGAAATACCCACATTCTAGAATAGTTGCTTCCTTAACATGCCTCTGACGGAAAGACAGATATCAATAATCAAAACTCAGTTCTTTCTGTAGTTCTCTCCCATGACCACAACCATACTGTCTTGGACCCCACATAAAATATGAAGGAAAGAACGTGCAGACAAATAGGTATTCTATGTTAATGATGTACTCTCTCAAAAAGCTTAGCTTCATTCTTCCTAGCCTTGTAGTTCTGAACTTTAAGAAATCATTCCAAAAAAAAAAGAAATCATTCCAATGAAAATATGTAATATAACCATTGTTAAATTTAAACAATAAAAATATTAAATCATGAAAAAAAAGAAATCATTCCATTTAATTGACTGGTTCAAACCTTTTTAAAAACCAAACAAAACATTTTTACAAAGTGAATTTTATTGGGAAATCTAATATATCAATGTGGGGCTTCTAATGTTGAAATGCTAGCATGCTTTAGAAGCTAGCACAAGATTAACGTCATAAGATTAATTCAACTTTGATCAGTTATTCCATTACAAGTACATTACACATTCATCTTTTTTCATCCATTTTTTTTTTTCTTGCTCCTTAGTTCATGAAAACTTTGGGTCAAAATTTTGAAAGTGAGGATCTCATTTTTAAAAATCATAAAAACTTTGAAAATACTCTGCTGGGGCTGGGGAGCTAGCTCCGTGGCATAAGTGCCTGCCTGGCAAGTGTAAGGTCATGACTTCGAACCGTGGTCCCACAAAAAAAAAATAATAATAATAATAATAATAATAATAATTTTTTTAAGTAGAAAATACTCTACCATACTACAACTCTTTATCCACATACCTTATGAAACCAGGATAAAGAAATGTAATCACATGTAAATTAATATGAAAATGGGAGATCAATTTTGGTTTTAAAAGATGAAGGGAAAGTCTGCTACTACCTTAATCTGAAATCCTACCTTGCTAGACCTGACTCATGCAACTGCATGAATGAAATATAATGCTTGAGGAATAACAATTCAGGATGAAAAGAAAACTGAACAGACAGGTTATTTAAAGAATCATCAACTTGTTTTCATGCAAATGACCAGAATAATGAAATAAGCAATCCTGCAGACAGGATCTAGATATAATTGTTTTTAAATAGGATGCTTGAAGCATTAGCCACCTAATTCTAGAAGAAATTGATTAACTCATCTCTTCTTCTTGAATAATACTAATCGTATACTATATATAAACACACTGACAAAATTTGTATTTCAAAGAAATAATTTTCCTGACTACCATCATCCAATCATATTTATTTGACAGCAGCCCACACTGGTAAGGCCCTGTCTGTCCAAGAAGGGAAGTAAACCAGTAATTCAAGCGATTTCTTAAAAAGTAAATTCCTAAAAAAGAAAGGGCATATGGCACATGGTAGAAATAAAAGAAAATATGTCATTCCTCTCAATATCTCAATTAATTCCAATAATCTTCTCAAACATATAAAGCAAACTGTATAATTTAAGACAATATAGAGCTATACAGCTACAAGGAAAACATGAATAAAGTACTATGAGTTTCCATAGTACAAAGTACTTAAAACACCAAACACAGCTAGGCTGGATGCATGCCTTGGGCAGAGAGAAGTCTAAATAGATGGATGTGCCTACGAAAGGGAATGCTTTAAAAATAAGCCATAAAAAACAAGTTACGATAGGCACTCTTCCCCCTCCCAAGACTGTCAGGAAAGTAGAGTTATTGAGTAGGCATTACTTATGACAGTGAGAAAAAGGGCTAGCCACCCCTTCCTCTCAAAAACGCCTTCACAAGGTCACAGATATATCAGTGTTATAAATACATTTTTAAAATATTACAGCAATAAACTCTGCTTAGAGTGACTCCACCTCTATATTCACAGGAAAGAACAAACTACAAACTTATAAATTAAACGGTAGTGTTAGCAAATACACACTCCTCTCTACCTGCACACAAAATCTTCCATCTTCCAAGTAAGACCAAAATAAAATCTTTGAAGTTGGATCAATTGTAGACAACTAACTTACAAGCTTCATTTTGCCACAATCTTATTTTGTATCAACTACAGTCACTCAAATAATAGAAGTATCTCCACAAAACAGACTGCCTTACCCATCTCATTTTTTTAAACACAGCAACAGGCCATTTCTCATGTTTGATCTGATTACAGTGATCTATTTTTTGATTCTGTAGCCACTGACTCCACATACATCTTTATTACTGTACAAGGAAAACTGTTACCCTGAGGTTTAAATTTCCCTATGTTCACCACCTCTCTGAGGATATCTCAGTTGGAAGACAAGACTCTCATGAAAGCTGAAGTAAAGAGGAACAGATGGCCTCAGAGATAAGTTTTGTGGTTTGCTGCCTCAACTTTAAAATGCTGATATAGTCCTCGCAATGACTCAAAGTCCAGCTATCCCAGAACTGAGGGATGATTAAATAAATGGAAAGAGATTCCCTTATCTGAGTGGGCAGCTTAAATCTCTCCAGTGATTTCACAACAACCAAGGATGAACAAACACTGGAAGTCAGTCCTTGAAAGAGCTAGGCATATTGGTAGCTCTTTGTCCAGTATAAGGAAATAAAAACTTTAAAGAATGACAGTCCTAGAAACTGATAATAAAACAGCTATTAAATTAAATTCATAAACAATAAGGCCTACTACAAACTATCTATTCCAGCTACTAATACAACAAATGAAAACAGAATATATACATATTGAAATCATATTGTATAAATAGGAAAATGACAACTGAATATACAATCTTTGGTGTGATTAATTTTTAAACTAGTCTTTATATCTAAATTAGTATGATGTTTTTCTATTCACATTTATGCTAAAAGGATGAAAAGTGATTTAATGGACACCTCATGATCGATTTCATTCATTGATTCAACAGATGTAGGATGAGCATGTGCTCTGCATAGGTGCTATGCCTTGAGCTCCATGCTGCTAAGGATTCAAAGAAGAATAAAAAATGTAAGCTGTAACATAGTCTGGGTGGAAAATTATGTAGACTTGAAAAAGGAACCCTGGCCTTAGGCCTTTATATATGTCTGAGATTTAAACCTGTTAACATGGGGCTGTTGTTGTGGTGTGGGTCAGTGGTAGAGCACACACACAGCATGTACAAGACTATGATTTCCATCTCCAATGGCAGAAAAGAAATATATTATTTAAAATACAGATAACTAAATTGTACATAATACACACATTAAATAAGTATGTATCTAAATTAGATGAAATAAATATAAACCCATGTGTACAGACATTTCTGCTAGTGTCAACAAGTCTGACAAAAACAAAGTATGTACTAAGCCAGTTCTGGGAGGAATGTCTGACAGGGTGAGAAAGGTAAGTGAGGAAAAGCCTTTAGGAAGCTACGAAAGAAGAGAACATAAAATGAAACCCAAGCTGCCTCAGCGGTCAGGGAAGTCTCCACAAAATATTGGTGCTTGAGCAAGATTGCAAATCAGTCACTGAGGTAAGTATGCTTCGGGCACAGGGAGCACATTTACCTTAACAGTCTTAAAATGTAAAGAGTTGGTAAGAGATGAGTGTAAAGACTGAAGAGAGGTGAAAAAACTGAGGGCCATGTTGAGAGACAGTCAGTTTCACCTGCAAGGTACGAAGAACACACTTAAAAAGATTTTAAGCTAGAAAGAGACAATAAAAAAAACATTTTAGAAAGATCTGTCTAGAAGCAATATTAAGGACACATTATAAGAATGAGGCCTGAGGTAAATGGACCAATTAAGGGCTGTTATGCCAGCTTAAATGTACCTTCCTCATCTGTACAATGGTGATGGGCAGGACTTAGCTACTGTCAGAAGGCAAAGATAGTGATAAAAGACATATTTCCAGATTTATTTAACTCACAGGTAGGAAACAGGGCCTTTCGCCAGGATGTGAATTACAGAACAGAAAGAAGAATGGGGAGAACTGATCCTAGGATCAGTTTTAGTAATTCTGATTTTAGGAAAATATAGTTAAGTATTCTTACAAAAATAAATAAAATGTGGATTTTGAACATAGATATGGCTCAATCCTGGTTCTGACACTTGGTATTTATGCTTCTTGGACAAAAAATTTATCAACCTCTCAGTTTCCTCATCTATAAAATGAATTAACAGTGGTAATGACTTGCAGGGTAACAGTGAGGCTTAATGAGATCACGCCTTAAAATACTAAAAAATCACTGGTGGTATTTTCTCATTCATATTATCTGAGATAACTGTGGAAAATCCCAACTCAGATGTCCAATAGGTAATACGAGAATAAAGTCTGAAGTTTAAGAGCAAAACAAATGAACCAGTCTTTTATTTGCAAGTAATTGCTGAATTGAAACAACAACAAAAAATGTGCATGGACTTGTTCATACCATTCCAACAAATAGAACAACAGATAGTACCATAATTTGCTAGTAAATCAAAGTCAAATGAAAAGAAATCTGGTAATCTGAACAACTGATTTGAAGACAACAATATACAATATAACTACTGTTGAATTCCTATCCTTTTTTTTTTTTTTTTTTTTTTTTTTTTCCGTTTTGTGTTTTTCGGACAGGGTCTACAGGTTCTCACTTTGTAGGTAGATCAGACTCATAGTGATTGGCCTGTGCTCAGCCTCCCAAGAGCTGGGATTACAGGTGCATGCCACCACATCCAGTCTCAATTGTTGTCCTCTCAGCACACCCTAGGGGTAAGGCTGGCATGGCAGGCCAGGGATCAAACCCTGGCCACTGTGTCTGTCTAATGTATTTTTTACTATTGTTTATTCTCTTTTAAAAAAAAAAAAAAAATTTTAATCAAAATAAATATAGTAGGGCCTGGGGAGATAGCTCCATGGCACAAGTGCCTGCCTGGCAAGTGTTTGAACCCTGGTCTGCCCCTGCCCCCACCCCCCTTGTCCCTCACCACCACCCCCCACCTCCCTCCCCAGGGCGTGCAAAAAAAACTAAATAAAATAAATATAGGAAGTTAAGATTTGTCAAATAAGAAAAGGTACAGACAGATTTGTGTATAAAAGAATAAAAAGAGAACATGTTTTAATAGGAAAAAGAGGGTGACTGTACAAAAATGAGTAAATATGGCTTATGGGAATCAAGCAGAAAATATTGGCCATTTTTGAATGATGTTCATGATTTATATATTCAAAAGAAATCAGGACCATCCAAATAGCTCAGCAAATTAAAGCTCCTACAAGCAGGTACAGGGGCTGGGAGCTTGATCCCTGGGCCTGCCACGCCAGCCCTGCCCCTGGGGCATGCTGGGAAGGCAACTGAGATTGGGCCTGGTGGTGCAGGCCTCTAATCCCAGCTCTTGGGAGGCTGTAAACAGGTAGATTTCAAAGAATCCAATCTAGTAGTGACACCCTGAACACCGTGTAGAACCCTTCCCTAAAATAAAAACAAAACAAAAAAGGGTTCTTAAAAAAAATATATATATTAAGGGGACAAAAATGAAGAGACCTATAATCTACCCAAATAAGGTGATGCCTTTAACCTGTGTGCCGTTTGATATATGACAATAAGATGGTAACGTCAGCTATGCAGTATTCTCACCAAGGATGTTTAATTTTTAAACCAAACTGTGAGGAAATGATTAATGTACAGAACAATAGAATATTCTATAAGACAGTAGGTCTGGACTCATGAAAACATCAAAACCAAAAAAGGACTCTTCTTTAAAACCCTTTTAAAAGACAAAGAGGAAAGTAGAGTAACTGCCTTGGTTAAATGGGGTTAGAGACATGAACACCAAATCCAATGTGTGATCTCTGATGGATTCTGTATTGAGCAGGAAAAAAAAAAAAAAAAACATATGAAGAACACTGATGGGGGGCCAGCCAGATGGCTCAGCAATGAAAGTGTCTGCTTAGGCAGATGCAGGGACCAGGACTGGACCTCCAGCATGGCATGCTGTGCCGGCTGGCCCAACCCAGCGCTTGGGGCTAGCTGAGATGGGAAGTGAGGGTGAGCATGGTGGTGCGTGCCTGTAATCCCAGCACATGGGAGGCTGGAAAAAAGGGTTACTATGAGTCTGATCTATGCAATGAGACCCTGGAGACCCTGTATTAAATACATTTTTAAAAAATTGGTGGGACAATGAACAAAATGAACCATGGACTTGGTTATTGGACAGTAATAAAGCAAAATAAAAATTTTAATGTAATTCTGGTGCTGAGTTGTATAAGATCCTCATTCATGAGAAATATAAGCAGAAATATTGAAGGCATGAAGTACCTTATCTGCTACTTACTCTCCTATGGTTAAGAGTAAAAAAAATTTGTGAGCATGCTATGTATGATATAGTAATGTAAAATGGACATAAAGATAACAACTGATGAATTTAAGAAAGGTAAATGAAAGTATTCACTGTCATGCTTGTCTTTCAAATTTACTGTGATTTTGATGTTTTTCAAAATAAATGTTAAGGGTTGATGCAACAGCTCAGCGGACTAAACACCTGCAAGCACAGGCACCAGGGTTTGATCCCCAGTACCACAATGCCAGCTGCCCCCACCCCTGGCACACTGAGCCAGAGATGGAGTTTGGATGTGGTACCACAGGCCTGTAATACCAGTGCTGAGATGACTGAAAACAGAAGGATCACAAGTCCAAGCTGTGTACTGAGACCTTGTACCAAATACATACATACATACATACATACATATATACAGACAGACAGACAGACAGACACACATACATACATTCATGCTAAGAAAAAACAGGCAACTACCTTCTGGAGAACAACATTTAACATAGTGCCTGGCATAACACTAGGTGCTATTTAAATGCTTATCAGTTAACTACAGAAACACTGCTTCTGAGTAAATATAACAGGTATAAACTATAGGAAGATAAGTAAAGTAATCTTACCAGTGTTAAAATGCTCAACAGCTATATAGATTCTCGCTGTTGGTTTTTCCCTATTACTAAATTGTTCCACTCAGTTTCAACAATATCTTCCATTTTACCATACAGCAAATTTAGTATATCCTAAATTAATCCTTTCAACATATTTTCCAGTTATTTTCTAGGACAAGAAATGTACAAATATAATTATGCAGTAGCGGCCAGAGAAACAGCCCCCATGACTTGGTAGCAGCTATTTTAATACAGATGATAAATAAAGCTTCCTGCTTAAACATACTCATGTATGATTTATTTTTGTCATGCCATCAGGTAGGTTCACTTTCGTTCTTCAAAGGAAAGCACTAGATTTCACTGCTCTGTAACCTAAACGTGGCCACTGATGGGGAGATTTGCTTCAGGAAAGGGAGATGAAACGGCAACAAATATTCATGGGATTGTACTAACAAAACTAAAGAGAAGGAACAGAAGCCTCTTCACAAGGATGTGTGTTCACAAAAACAGGGAAAAGTGAAATTCAGTGTCATTTACGCTAATCTCTACTTGAACCTTTTAAGAGATAAAACCATTTGTGCAGTAATTTAGTACTAAATTAACTTGTTTTTTTTTTTCTCCCTATCTTTGAAGTTTTCACCGTTTAAATAAGGGTTTCTGCAAGAGAAATGAGACAAGGCTCCCATTCTTTCAGAAGAATCAAGAAGCTGATGAGTTAAAAAGCCTGCGTAGTTTGGTTTGTCTCAGACATATCCTGCAAGGAGGCAAATACCCAAGGACGTTCTCATATATAACTTATTCCCCAAGATGTCTCAAAAACTGTAAGAAGGCTCTTCCACTGTATATGCTGCATGGTATACGTTTTGTGCTAATAAGAACTAAACTCTGAAGGGGAAAGATAACAGACAAAGGAAAAAGGGACAAACTACAGCAGATAGTAAAAGTACACAAAGGCCTTGAAGTCGTCCTTAAAATAACAAATTTAGCAATTAGAATGTGAACAAAGATTTTTGTTCAATTTTTCTCTTAAGCAAATGACAACTCACTTTGTATTATCTATGAAAAAGCAATCAAATTCAACAATCTGCCAAAAATTCCAACATGACTGCATTTAGTTAGACCCTACTCCCAATGTCAAGTGTGTTCAAAAGCTATGTAATAACCTGAGAACAGGTCTCCTATTTCTCCAGGTAGGTTTGTCTTATTACCTACACCTGCTACACATGCATACCATTGCACCACCAGGAAGTTGGCATCTCATCGAGAGCCCTCAGAAAGGCTAATCTCATCCAACTCAGCAGGTCTATACAAGGCCCTTGACTTTGACTTTAACCCTTGAAAAGACTTGCAACTTTTAACTTCAACTTACTATTTGATTTAAAATCCTACTCTGCCAGGTCTTAGTTTGTTAAGTCAATTGTACCATTTTTAGGTGGGTTTTACCAAACACCAACAATAGTTTGTCAACATTCTGAAGTTTAAAATTTTCATTAAAAGCCGGGCGTGGTGGCGCACGCCTGTAATCCCAGCACTGGGGAGGCTGAGGCAGGAGGATCAGTGTGAGTTCGAGACCAGCCTGGGCTACAAAAGTGAGCTCAAGGCCAGCCTGAACTGCATAGTGAGACCCTGTCTCAAAAAGACAAAAAATAAATAAATAAATAAAATAAAATTTTCATTAAATTTTATAATGGTCATTATAATGCCACATTTTTGTCTCAGCATAAAGCTTACCACATACACAGCTGCAGAGCTGAAAAAGAAATGCTTGTGTGGATATATATTCTAGCTAAATATGTGTTAGTTAAAATGAAACATGTACAAGGAAGGTGTTTATTCTCAAGGGAGACAAGAAGAATCACGTGACCTCCACCTATAAACCAAGACAGACAACTAAAAATAAAATGAAATAGCTTTATGCAATGGCAACCAGCTTGATCTGACTGGCAGAACCACTTTCTTCCTCGGTTTGACTGGAGAATCATCCATCTTCTGGTCCCATCAGGATTGGGCTGAAAAGTAATAAGGAATGAGGGCAATTAGAGAGGAAATTCAAGAGCAATTGAGGAAGGAACCACCTAAAAATAAAACAGTCTGGAGCCTGAATTTGAGCGAGAAGTAAAAACATGAGGTTGGGTTTTTGAAAGGGAAGCCTCATGATCCTGTCCAGGAAAAAAAAAAAAAAGATAGATAGAGATAGACAGAGAGATAGATATATAAAGACAGAGATAGAGACAGAGATACACAGAGAGATATAGAGATAGAGATATAGAGACAGAGACAGAGATACACAGAGAGATATAGAGATAGAGATATACAGACAGAGATACAGAGACAGAGATGATACTGATAGAAAGAGAGAGAGAGCGCTACAATGGGTAGACATGGGTACAGTTTAGACCAGCAGAGAGAGGCTAGAGTGGAAGAATTGGCTAGTAAGCTTATGTTGGCAAAACACTGGAGAGGTCCCTGAGGTTTCCGGACAATGTTGTAGAGAAATAATCAACCCCATTTAATTTTAGCCCAAGAGTAAAAGCTAGAGAGGGGAAAAAAACACTCCAAATTTAGGGTCTTGGAGACGAAGACAATAATAGTGTCACAATAATGGGGACTTCAAGAAAAGTTGGTATTTATGGCATAAAGATGAAAGCTTCCATATATGACACTTAAACTGTTAGATTAATCTCACCCAAGTGGAGACATGGTATAGACAACTTCAGAGAGGGCTTGGTGAGCCTTTCGCTGGAAGCAGATGGTCCTCTACTCCCTCCAGGGGTGGCATCACTTAATTCAAATTTGACAATGCTACCCAGAAGAGGAATAAAAAAGTTTACCATCCCAAGGAAGATTGCCAAGGGCCAAACACTTATTTTAGGCATTTTTAGAAGTCCATGTCATGGAGTATCAACTGCAAACACCGAGTAGCATTCATACATATATACATATATATATATATACATATACATAATCACAGCACTTTCATTTCTGAAATATCAAGATCAACATGTCGGGTCAAGTGACTATAGTCTAGTAAAATATCTACTAACAGAAAAAATTTTCCCCAACCCACCTTTCCCTTAAGATGAAACCTTATTCAAGACACCTGTCAGTCATAACAGGATTTTCTTGGTACTTGTTTTCTCTCAGCTTTAAGACCAAATTTCTCTTTTGAATGACAATAAATACCACACATCATTATAGTCAAGAACATATATCCCTTTATTTCTAATCCTAGTCCATGGCCAAAAGACCTAAACTTCGGAGGCCAGCACTGGAAGACCTTCAAAGACAAACTGCCCATTAACCACAACAGCAGCTGCCGGCTAGAGCCTGCAATTTCAATCTCTGAAAAAGAAACTGTGGCTTCTGAAATTTAAACAAAGAGGTGCCACTTGTAATTACAAACATTCCAGTGGGTTTCTTCCTTCATTGACGGTTTCCAAACAATGGCTTTTTATTCCATGTTGGTGGCACTCCCCAAAGTGTGAATGGACAACCTTCCTTTGTGCATTTCTTGTTAACTGACCAGCCTGACTGCTAGCGAGTGGAGGGATATCACCTAGTCAGGGCTACTCCAACCCCTCAAAATCATCTCCTTTGTAATTACCTGTTTGGCTGGAAGCCAAAAAACTCAATGCCTCAGATTCACAGACCACATTAAATAAAACATTTGAAAAACAGCCTCTTTAGGAAGGGGGAGAAAAAAAACTTTACGTTTCACGAACCTTGGAAAATGGAACCAACCTATTTTCGGAAAAACTGAAGATGTTCAGAAATTAACACTAAAGCATTCCAACATTTCTAGTTGAAATTTAAAATTCATATTGTAAATCAATGGGGCAAATGTTCAGAAATAAAAATACAACCCTTTTCTCTTCCCAACACCCCTCTGCCCCCAACCCACAAAAATAAGGCTCAAATACTTACAGCTTTTTCTCTGAGTTTTCCACGCCAAATACATTTTGATCAAGTATAGAATACAGGCTGAAATCAGCACTTAGCCATTTAGAAACGAGAAAAAACGTCTTTCTCTTAAGCAATATATTCACAAAATGCAAAGGCATTTATACTAGGGAGATCTATGAAGATGAACATATGAATGGTGGAGCTCACAGCTGTCAAACTAGAGTAAGCCTTCCCTACAGAATTTCTGGGATGGAGGGTATTCATTATGGGAACAACTGGAAATGGCCAACCTTGCCAAGGGTGCAAGCCACAGAGGACGGATTAGCTACAATTACTGCATATTTACACAACCATATTTACACAACAATAAAACTCATCTCATCCGATCCAAACAAAACCTTGCTTAAAATAAACTGAACCAAAGGCAAGGTCTTTTCAGTGTAAGTAGTAATCTAGCTCGCTCTGGCTTTGCTACTTTCTGCTTTGCCACTACCCACTGCCACAACCTTTCATTCGCCTCTCAAAAAAGCATGAGTAGGGCAACAATTCTGTATATCCAGCTGAGAATATGCAGATGCAGATAATACCATAATTATGAGTGAGGAAGAGAAAGATATATATTAAGGGTTCATTCAGAAGTAACTGAGATGAAATTACAGGTTATTCAAGATTTCTCTAAAATAATCTAGGAAGAAGAAACACAGGGGAAAGACTGGCCATGATCGGTAACTATTTAAATCCAATAATCTGCACACAGGGTTTGGTTTGGTTTTGTTGCACACAGGGTTTAATATGGCATCTTTTTCACTTTTGTACATATGGGAAAAATATTTTTTCTTAAATTTTTTTTTCACATTTTCTTGTTGATGACAAAAGATAAAGGGCCTGCTTTAAAAAAAAAAAGTTATCAAAAAAAATAAATAAATAAAAAAATAAAAATAAAAAAAAAATAAAAAAAAAAAAGTTATCAACCTTTGGTATTGGTCTTAAGAATATTTCCTTTTTCTTTATCTACATAGAACTAGACCTATTTTTTAAAATTAAGCCCTAAAAAGACAAAAATCTTAAAAATAAAAACCTGAACTTCTGAACCTGGGTTTCCACTTATCTGACTTAACAGAGCAACACCGACCGAGCATCATCCCCTATGAAGGTGATCCCGACGACATCTGCGTGGTGGCTGCCAAATAAAGTCCAGAGGTTTCAGAACCATTTGTCAACACCAAAGACAACATTACAAAGATCTGGTCCTTTCTTCCCAGAGGTTATACCTTCTGATCCAAGGGTTTATTACCTAGAGCGATAATTAATCTTGCTGCCTCTGGAATACAAAATAGTTTCAGCCAAAGTATCACACTTCTGCAATCCAGATCTCTAACTGTGCATCCCTGCCAAAAGGTTGGGGGCTAGAAATCAAGGGCCTGTCCTCCACGAGGCTCTATGGCCAACTCAGCCTCAGTTTAACTAGGAGCAAGGTCCTTTCCTCTCCGGATATCAACTGCCTCACTTCAAATTAAAAAGATCTCCCAGAATGATTTCTAGTATCTTTCTCCTTTCAAAAGCCCTGTAATTATAAGAATCTCTAATATTTTGTAAAAGACCTTTACTATTGATGGGTTACATATGCTACTAAATAGTCTTTCATATGAATACGAACACTATATGTAGGTAGTTTTGAAAAATGTGCATACATGTGCATATAAGTATGTATATATGTCTATCTATAGCAATACACATATACACTGATACCATTAGGTGATTATTCCAGACTAACTGCTTATAACTCGAAGCAGCAAATTTTCAATTCTGCAACAGATGTCGCTGTGTGATTTCTCCTTTCTGGGTTGGATTTTCTGTTAAAAATGTCCAGCATAATGGTCAGTGCTATTCCTCCCAAGAAATATATGCAGCATTTTTAATCCTTTTGATTTATTTCTTATAAATTATCTTTATATGCTGGTCAATTTCTCTTCAAATCACAGCATCAATTAGTTTGGTCCCGTTTTAAAAATACCCCCATATGAAAATAGGCCTTTGTTAGACACATTTTTAAACTGTAAATTCTAAGTGGCCAATTAGGCTTTAAAATGTCACATACAGAAATGCAAAGAGAATAAGACAACTTATATTCACAGCAATATTATCAATTTTAAAGCCTAAAAATCAATTTAGCAATATAGGCCATAGACTAAAAATCCACTTTATGCATGAGATTTAAATGTACCAGGAGCAGGAAAAAGTCCACAAAATCTCAAAAATACCATTCATGATAATGAAAATTTTTAATTTTGTTTTCACAGCATTTCTCAAAAAATAATCTAGTAAGGCTAATGTTATAATTGCAAGACATCTTACCAATCTGACATTCACTTTCAACCCCTTCTTGACACATGTCACAGAGAAATGACATCTCTTTCCCTTCAACCAAGATATCTTCCAGCGATCATCAATCTCAACAGGTAGCAAAAACTTTCTTCTGATAAATTCAGTGCTGGGAGAAAGGACTGCAAGTCTCCTTTGAAACCCAGGAACCCCTTATCTTCTGGGATTTCAGAGAGGCTGGAGAGACAGGGGCAGGCAGTGAGTCAGGGACCAACTCCGCTGATAAGAATATGAAGTCAGGAAGTGAGAAAGGAAGCAAAAGTGTCCTGCCTGTTGTCGGTCTTCCCTGCTCCACTCCTCTTTACCAGGAGGGCCATTAGGGAAAACTGGATAAAGCATGTACAACATCCATATGAATAAAGCTCTTTGTTCCAGAGAACTGCCTGCTCTTTTACTTCCCCCTTTTTCGTATTTGTTCGTTTCAAAAGATCGCTCAATGGGTCTCTTGTTCCTCCAAAATGTCCCAGGCAAATAATGCAAGCTTGTCTGGACGCACAAGCCACTAAATGAAGCCTTGTGCGTCTCCAGTGACACACTGTAAATATAAAGTGGCATTAATGAGGGATATTTTATCAAAGCTATCATAGGCAAGTGCAAGTCCCTCCTGCAGCTATTCAATTTGAGGCAGGGAAAAGCAACAATAGCAGGGCGGCACTTTTGTAAAGTCCCTGTCCCTGGTCTGCAAGCCCCAACAGGCTGCAGCAAGCAAAAAATCAGCCCTGGGCTTGCAGTCACTGCCACCCAGTCTGCCACCCATCAGCCATCTTCTCTAATCCAGAGAAAAAGGTGTGGGGGGGAGATGGGGGGTGATCTACCACGGGTTCTTTCGGGTTCCAAAACAACATGCCTCGGCTTTCAGCCTAACAGGCACGAAGAGCACAGCCTCAGCTATTCCATTTGGGCTGCATTTCATCAACACCCATGTCTTCTGAACACTGCAGGAGAGATGTGAGGAGATGGGGGAGTACGTAGAGAGCTTCAGTTACAGGGGGGCATCGACTAGGAGCCCCTGCACAAGGGCCAGACTTCACTTTAGCAGCAAGGATGTCAATGAAATAAGCCTAACGAAGTTAGAAGTCACCACCAACAGGTTTCTTTAATCCTGATGTGGGAAACAGAGGCCACGGAGAAAGCTTAAAGAGTGCTGAGAAAGAAAAGTCCCTAGAAGTCCACCTGAAATTTATCTCACAGAGCAAAGGATAAAGGGTGGGACCAAACTCTCTCAAATTGCTACATAAAAAACATGCACTCAAAGAACAAAATGAAAGACAGCCATCTCACGCCCTCACTACAAATCAAGCCCAATTACTTCCTAATTTGAACACAATCTGATAACCAGACTACAAACAGGGAGGTACACAAGAGCAAGAAGCTGCTTCCATGGTAACTGGCAACAGAATTTTCTTCTAGCTTTGACATGCACGGTTGCGTTCCAGACCGCTCCTTTCTAAGTCAGCACATCTCGCTCGCTGGGAAGGCAACTTCTCGCCTAGAGATAGTTACAAATATAGTACTGTTGTTACTACCCGGTGCCTTCAATGAGCACGCCTGACAGGGGAGGTATAATCTAATCCTACTCTGCTGCCAAGCGGCAAGGCATGGCTCCCATGTCGGCACTAAGGCAATACCGACCAGCACGCCCCACCACCACCGTCCCTCCCCCTTTTTTTTTTTTTTTTTTTTTTTTTTTGCAGCCAATACAAGTCTATTGTTGCTTCTATTATGCACCAGTTACCGAGCCTTCACTCGCGCTCACGTTTAACTGACACTAGCGCTTT
Source organism: Myocastor coypus (assembly GCA_004027025.1). Lineage (NCBI taxonomy): Eukaryota > Metazoa > Chordata > Mammalia > Rodentia > Myocastoridae > Myocastor > Myocastor coypus. The sequence continues at coordinate 23,946 of PVJA010012415.1, read as the reverse complement.
TTACAATGCAGCAGCGCCGGGGATCTTTCAGGAACATTTTCTCCAACCCTTCCCGTCAGCGGCATCGCCCGAAATGAAGTTGTAACCACACCGGCATCGGTAGAACCTAATTATCTCGTAACTCATAAATTAAGAATTCACAGAGGAAAAACACGTAAACAACATCCAGAGACAGCCAGTGTGCTGTGCAAAGGAGGGGGGGAAATCCTCAATGCTAGAATAAAAGCTGCTGTCAGATTCCCACCCCTATAAACCCCAATAGGTTCACTATGTTGAGCTCCTCTGGAAGACTGGAGGGCGAGCAATCAACCCGGCAGCCCCCAAATCCAGGACTAGCATCTCCAGATATTCCCATTTCCTACAGCGTGTTTCCTGCGGTGTTTACATAACTGTGTGTCCTCTAGCGTGTAAACAAAAGGCACAGCCCAAGCTGAGAAGAGCCCCCGAAGCGGCACGGTGGCCCCAGCGATGCGCCAGCAAGGCTGGGGGCTCTGCAGGTGGGGCTGAGCTCTCCGCGTCCTCGGCCACTTGTTGCTCCCGGGTCCTGCAGCTCCCGAACCGCAAGGAGGGGCTTTGCAGGCGCAGAGCCCTGCTGCATCCGCTCCTGCACCGCTGCCCACCCCCCGCGGCCGGTGCGGCTGGGTCCCGGCGCCCTCCTGGAGCCCGCAGCCAGCGCCAAGAGCGCTGGGAGGCCGTGCAGCTGACGAGCTCGGCGAGGTGGCGGGAAGGAGGCAGGGTGCAGCGCGGCCGGCCTCTCCACTGGGGAACAGCTCCAGCTCCCTTTTGTTAGCAAAAGCAAACACTGCCCTCTTCTTTCCCGAACGCGCCAACGCGCCCGGCACACAGGCAGCCACACACGGAGCTCCTGCCGAGCGCGCGGCGTCTTCAGGGAGGGCGCCGGGCGTGGAGAGCCGCCCCGGTCAAATTCCCAAGATGGCCCTCCACGCGGGGGCCACCCGGCCGGCCGCAGAGGCCGCCGACAGCCCCTCCGCCCCCCGCGGGCAGCCCAAAGCACCGGCTGCCCGGAAATCCGGTGTCCCCACTCGTGGCTAGGGCGCCGCGGGGCGGGCGAGCTGCGGGCTCCCTGCGCCTTCCCGCAGAGGCGGCGACAACGACCGCCTCCCCCATGCGGGGCCGGGCCGGGGAACTTTCCCCGCCTGGAGCCGGGCCAAGGAGCCCCGCAACGGAGAGGGGGTGGCGGAGCTTCGAGCGGTCGTAGGGAAACACAGCAGGCGTGCAGCGCGGGGGCAGGGGCGAGAGGCACAGCGCGGGGAGCACGGAGACCAGGCGGGTCTGAGGAGTCCTGGGGACCAGCGTGGATCACACCGGAGGCGGCGGGCACAGTCGCGGGGACAGGCTCGGGGGCTGGAGCACTGGGGAAACAGGGACGAAAGGGCAACCCCGGCAGAAGGGAGAAAAGACCCGCAAGTTACCGGGACCACAGCGAGTTTAGGAGGGTCCGGGAGGTCTGAGGTGCCCTCGACCCTCCCCTTCCCCCAACTCTCCAGCCCCTCAGCCCCGTCTTCACTCTACTCCGCACTGCGCGCCAAACCAGGAGGAAAAGGTGTAGGTGCAGGCATCCCTGAGGGCTCACGTTCAGTCAGCCCGCCGCAGAAAAGCGGTGCCCGACCCCGTCAGCCCCTTCCGAGTTTCCCCGCTACAACCCCGCCGCTTCGGATTTAAGAAGTGGGGGGAGGTTGTCATGGAAACGTTCCCCCCTCCCTCCACGGCTACGGCTACTAGGGTGCCCAGGAGGTTTCGGGACCAGCCAGCTAGTGCTCACACCTACCTGTGGGGATCAGCGCCGCAGCGGAGAGGAGCAACAGCAGAAGCCGAAGCTGGAGCCCAGGAGGCGCCAACGCCGCCGCCGCTACAGCCGCCGCACACTGGGATCCGCTCGGCAGCACAGCACTCGCCATGTCGGGCACCTGCCTCAGACTGGCGGCGTTGGCTGCCTCCCGAGCCTGAGCGAACAGCTAATGAGATGCTAATTACATGCAAGGAAGGAGGAGTCCAGATGGACCAATCACCACGCCACAAACCTAGCCCCGCTCTCTGAGGACTCGCCCCCTATTCCACCCCGCCCCCTAGCGCTAGCGTTCGGCGGCGCGCCCGCGCCACCTAGGGGCGGGGCCAAGGGGAGGGGCGTATGCAAATATATCTATGCTAAAATTTCGGCTTGGCTTCTCCCGGATCAAGGAAAAAGTGTTCTCCAAGGCGCCTGGCGAGTAGGAACTCGGGCTCCAGGGGGCGGGTCTAGCTTCCCGTACACCTTTATTAGGAATGTTTACGGAGATCTCCGTATCAGATCAAGGACTAGAGACTCCCCCTTTTAGAAGGTCCTCTACCTCGTACACCATATACCTCTGGCTTGAAAACTGGGCATTGCAGATTTCCCTCACTCACCTTGCACGAAGGAAAAGATCTTTGGGAAATCGGGGCTTGCACGAGTGAAGAGTGAGAATGCAGGTCCCCGGATTGACAAAACAGTCTGGGAGAAGTGCATGCGTGCTATGCACGTCCGGCGGAGCAGGAGAGCCTGCTCAACAACCTAGCGGTGGACTTGGGGATAGTTGGAAGACAGGAGCCGTGCAGTCGTGTCCTGGGATTTTCCAGTCTGTGCATTAGATCTTCGCGAAAGGTTGATCGAGGAGGTACGCTCAGGCTCCCTGGCTTTGCTGAAGGTCTCGTTCTTAGTTTAATATGTATACTTGTAGATGCAACATATAGATACGCTGGTATATTTAAGATTACACGCACACAACAAAAATCTACTAGAGTTGGTCAAGACTGCAGGAGGATAGGGTGTGCGAAACGAGTGCTCAGCCACGCTTCACCTTCAGGGTGTAGACCCACTCTCTTTTCTGAGCCCACCCCCACCCCCACCCGACCCCCCCCTGAGGCAGCTGGAGACCAACAGGTGCTCTCTGCTTTCTGGGTTTCTGGGAAGGGGTCTCCTGCTGCAGGCACTGGCGTCTCCAGGCTTGAGCTATCTCCCTAGCTGAAATTACCTTGGCTTTCTTTTCATTCAGGCAGCTGAGTCTTGTTTGTCTGCTTTTTAATTACTTATTTTCTTCTCCTCTAGAAGATCGTGTGCGCTCTGACCCTCGGTTGCTCAAGCATCAAATTGAAGGACGAGCCATATTAAGTGTAAAGGTTTATAATAATTTAAGTATTCATAGAATGCAGAACAATAAGATGTAGGAAATACAATTTGCATAATAAATATCAATATCACAACAGCTAAAACAAACCATGACAAATTATCTGTGGCTAAATGACCAAAAGATTACTGAATGTAAATTGCTAAATCTGAGCTACAGTCTAGAAGAACTGCACAAAGTGACTTTCCGAGCTTCTGTCCTCATCTCACTTAAAAAAAAAAAAAAGAATAAATAAATATATAATACATATCAAAAAGAAAATCAAGATCTGCCAGCCCACCAAATGAGTTACACTTAAAACAGCCTCCTATTATCCATTATGCATAAACTAATTTCAAGACTGCCCTGTCTTCTGAGCCTGGATTTTCTGCTCTGTAATTACAGGCCCGGATGCAGGAGCTGCAGGCAGTTCTCCAGAAGTAGGGAGGGCTCCATCAGGCAAATCACAGCACATGAGGCAAACAACCAACAGCACATGGTCACCAGAATAATACCCAGTCACCAAGGTCTTACCTATTCCTACCACCTCTCTAGAACTGAAGCTGCTGAGATCAGACCCAATGTAAAACGGAGTCCTGCCAAGATCAAGATGAAAAAAACAAAAAAACTGGAGGAAATCTGTATGCTGAAAGGGATATGTAAACTTAGACCAGGTCCTATCAGGAACTCTAGCACAGGACTTAGTATATAGTAGTATTAATACTTCCATTATTATTACTATCCTTAGGTTTATTAAATTCTTATTAAACATTTTGCATCCAAAATATTAATCCTAGGAAGAATCTCCATGGTACATACTGTATTCTACCATTGTACATTCTTTAAGCATAGTTAAGAAGATTAAGCAATGGCCCTAAGACAAGTTGCAGAGAGAGCCCATGCAATTAACCAATATGCCAGAATGTGCCTCAATAAATTTCTGTTAAGTGAATGAATAAATTTTGTATTACAATGTATGAATAATAAGCAAAGGATAGCTATATTTTTAACATAAGATGACAATATGCCAGCAGCCCAGAAGCATCTTTGAAACTAACAGGATTGCAATATACTCCAAAGGAAAAGCTCTCCTCCTAAGGCTGGAGCTCCAAGAGAATGTAGCCAGGCCCCATCCCTCCCACACTCAGAACACAGAATGGGGACATTGGAAGATGTGGAGTGTTTTCATCTCCCTTCAGTCTCTTGGCACATCACATGAACACCTACTCAAATTTCCAGTTGGCAAAGAACAGCACGGGACATTTCTATAGAAAATGCTAATGCTGTGTGACTTACCTCACCAGAGGAATGCAAATAGCTTTAGAAATTTCTGCAGAAATGCCACCTGTGCCATAATATTAAAGGAACTTGCATGTCCAATTTCCCAGGTAGAGAAACTGAGTCTTGGTACACCTTTGGCACAGGGCCTACATGGAAATAATCAGAGGTGAGAATTTAGGATTAAGCTGTTGCTACTCTACCCACTAGCCACGCTCCTCTCCCGCCCCCAGCTCTTTCACACTGAAGATGTAGCCAAGTGATTTAACATATGGAACATGTGAAGAGCATATCAGATTCCCACAGCCGCTAAGTACAAGTTATGACTACTCTGGCTTTCTCATAGTAAAGCTCGTCATTTTCTGCTCCATGGACGAGAGCTCCTCGCCAGTGACAAGTTCCAACATTTTTTCCCCTTGCTACGTAGATTTAACTAATTTTGAATACCAGATGGTGTTTTTGCCATTTATAACTGATAATCAATTGTTTTGTGAATTTAATTTTTCAAAAAAGAACTGAAATACTTATCAAAATTACAATCTGGGTGCTACTTGTGTTAGAATAAAATTGCCAGAAGTGCCAAAAGCTCAGTTTTTTTTTTAGAGAGAGAGACTTTAAAGACAGAGATCCTATACTGTTTGCCTGCACTAAAACAATTGAGAAATGTGGATAAACATATATTAAAATAAACATTAAAGAAATTCATGTTTAGGGTAGTACATCAGATAATGGTAAGTGTTAACATCTTGCTTCTAAAAATGCTAATTACTTTAATACCCATGTAGAAAAAGCAAAAAAGACAAATTACTAGGAAAAGAAAAACAGTATTTGGAGTTAGCATTTGCCCAACTAGAAGATGAAGTACTCACAGAAGGTGGTTTAATTCATGTTACAAACTGTTTTGTCACTGTAAAATTTGTATTGCCCCCAGTGAGATAGTATGGAGAGGTGGAACTTTTGAGAGTTAATCAGGCTTAGATGAGATCTTGAACGTAAGGCTCACATGATGGTATCAATGTCCTTGTAAGAACAGAAAGATTCCAGAGCTCTCTGCTCATGAACAGGAAAGTTCATGTAAACACACGATGTAGAAGTGACCCTCTGCAAGCCAGGAAGAACGCCCTCACCAGACGCCACCCATGCTGCTATGCTGAGAAGCACTTCAAGCCTTCAGGACTGAAGGAAAACAAATTTCTGTTGCTTAATCCCCCTAATATATGCATTTTGTCAAAGTGGCCCAAGTATACTGCAATCCATATGCCTCAGTTTCCATTATCAAAAGTCATAGTAAAAGTACAATAGGCCAGGCATGGTATGCACACCTGATATCCCAGCACTCAGGAGGCTGAGACAGGAGGATCACCCCAAGTCTGAGACCAGCCTGAACTACATAGTGAGTGCAAGGCCAGACCGCATTATAAGCCAAAACTGTCTTTAAAAAAAAAAAAAAAAACTATAATAAATACCAATTATAATGGAAAAATATTCCATAAATTAAAGTAAGTTAGCAGCATATTAGAATATTGGATTGAATAGACTCTCAGCCTCACTTAATAGATAACTATTATACCCTTAAGACTAAACTGCTCATATTTGGAATGATCAGTCTATGAATCTTTATGAATACAAAACCAGCTAAATCCATATTCCTAAATGAGTAATTTAACACTTTACCCAACATTTATTCTCATACAATCATAGGGTTGACAATACTCTTGAATATAGTTGAATATCAATTTGAAAGAAGGTACTCTCAGTACATAGTTGCAGAAAACTACATGCAAACTGGGTCAGGGAGCAGCTCCAATTCCCCATGGAAGGGAGATTTACCATAGGGACCTACACCATACTCTGTTCCAATCAGATATCTAGAAATAAATTTAGCTATATGTGGCTGATCCAAGTATTTATTAAACAGAATAAAATTATGATACAGCATCTCTATGCAAGACTCACTGATAAATTCTACACATGTGAAGACCAGTGAGAAATTGCATTGCCTGTCCAAGAACGCAGAGTACATTAGGGCAGACAGACATAGTCCATAATTATTATAGATGACAGTTTTATAATATGGTTACATAACTCGATGTAAGTAGAATAAGAAGGCATTTGCCATTCTCAGGGGACAAGTATTAATATTCCCATGGGAGAATACTCTGGCTGAGTCTATTGGAAGTTGAAGAAACACCACAGAGTAGACAGGGATACTTCCAGGGACAAAGGGAAGGTACGATTAGAAAGGGATTCCATTCATCAGTCTCAGAAGCTTAGAAAAATATGGAGCATACTTGAGAAATTATAAATAGATTGACTGGATCACAGGTTACCAGAGGTCAGGTGACAAGAGAGGAAGCTGGGGAAAAGATACAGGGATCAGGAAGAGCCTTGACTGATGCTCTAAGGTATTTTAATAGTTGATTATAGATAAAGGGGATCCACCGACATAATAGAATTATATGGCCAAGCTTACATTTTAAGAAAGTTTTTCTGGGGGCCTGGCAGGATGGCTCAGTGGTCTAAAGCGCCTGCTTGGGGAAGCTTGGGCGGCTTCAGGGACCGCAGTTCGATCCCCGGCACCACATGCTGTGCCAGCCCTGCCCTCGGGGTGGGCTGAGCCAGCCATAAAAATGAGTGAATAAACAAAAGTTCTGAAACAAGAATAAAAATAATAAATAAAATAAAAAATTCTAAAACAAAAAAGGAAAGTTTTTCTGGGTTTTTGTTTGTTTGTTTGTTTTTTGTTTTTTTAGTTTTGAAATAGGTCTCACTAAATCATGAAAGTTAGACAAGCAAGGTCAGAATTCACCATCCTGCTGCTTCAGCCACCCAAAAGAGTTGAGATTACAGGCATGCACAACCATGCCTAGCAAAAAAAGATCATTTTCATGATAGTATGAAACAAAGGAGCCAGGGAAATAGCTCTGTGGCACAAGTACCTGCCTGGCAAGTGCAAGGTCATGAGGTCAAACCCTGCTCCCACCAAAAAACAAAGAAAGAAAGAAAGAAAGAAAGAAAGAAAGCTCAGAGACTTGAACTTTGAATATTGCAATAGGTATTGGTATCAAACACCTAAGGCAGGAACGGAGGTATTGAGCAGGTCAGTTTAAGTGTTTGTTGCCTTGGAAGATGAGAAGAACAGGATCATTTCAATTTGGGACAAGTTGGCTTTGGACTGCCTATAAATATTTAAACAGGCAATATATTGTCTGAAATGATGACCTAAAATGCTGGAAAGTGACTAAGATAGAGGCAAAAGCCTGTGGGTGGAGGATGAGACCTTGGCGGAAGGAGAGGTGGTATGTGGAAGGTCTTTTTAAAAGCAAGCCAGAGGCCAGCGAGATAGCTCAGCAGTCGAAAGTGGCTGCTTAGGCAAAGCACAGGGACCGTGGTTTGATACCTGTCACCACGTTCACCATGTGCCACACCAGTCCAACCCCCAGTGTAGGCTGAGCTGGCCACACACAAAAAAAGTAAGCCAGAAGTGCCACTATCATGAACACCAGTTATATGGGGTTACAGAGCTCCAGATGAACAAGTGTGGGGAAGGAAAAACAAAAAAAGACAGAAAGCTAAAGAAGGAAGGGGATGGTGGTTAACCATGTTAGTTGCTACCAAGATGTTGAAGAGTATCGGACATTACTATCAGAGATAAGATCCCTTTATGCTGAGGTCCAGTATGTGACCAGCTTTACACCTATGTATACAGTTTGAGTAAAAGGTTGACAAAACAAGGAGAGCAGCGTGTGCTAATTTGCTTATCTTGCCACCAAGATATGAGGATGTGATTTGCTAGTGATTTTTTTTACAAATGTGAAGAAATAGCTTCAGAGTTTTTCAATTTGACATTCAATCTCTGACACTGACAGACAGCCTTGAGTGGGATACAGGGATAGTTGCAACTGAGGTAACTCAACTAATTATCGCATACAGACCTTAGTTTTCACTTTCAAACTAAAATATGATTGGTCTTGATACTGCAAAAGTTTTCTCACATACTTTAAAAATCAATTTTTCCTGATATGATATCATAATTGTCAGATGAGGCTCTGTGATAATTCCAGAATGGTACAGCATGACTTCCCAGGCAGTGGGATTTCAGCAAGATCCATTAAAAGCAGATATTGATATCTATAGATTTTCACAAAGCTGCAATATAAAATAGCCATATTATGAATATGAGATTGTATCACTCATGCAGCTAAGAGATGACAATGGTAATATAACATTTTGTAATATGGATTGTAAACAGGGCAGTCTCTGAATAGAAATTTTCTTGATGATCTATCTTGCAGTCCAAAACAGGAAAAGTTTTTAGAAAAAATGTTCTCAGAGCCCATCCCTGCAGTCTTATTGCCCTGTCCAAGTTTTCATGTTTGTCTTTAAGGTTTCAAATGACACTGAAATTCCCAAACTAAATTTCTGAACTGCATATTGGGCTTTAATTTCTTCCTCTTTTGGGTTATCCATGCCTGAATTGTGAGCTACTCAGAGATTTGTGGTTTTGCACCAATGTCCGTCTCTGTTCACTTTTCAAGTGCTGCCAGTTTAAATCAAATTGTCGTGTGACTTACTGCAAACTCCAAACCCTAAATTTCCAAAGGATTGAATGTAGTTTAGCAATGTAACTCACATTAAAGTCAGTGTCTAGCTAAATCCCAGGTAACTCTTTTAAAATGTAGGGGTTTGTCAAAAGGGTTCCAGAACATGAATAATCACCTTACATTTTGCAGATTTAAATAGTTTTTCCCCCCTCTTTTCAAAGTTATTTCAACTCTCCAAAGATGCCTTTCCATCAGCCAGCGGGAATCCCACGTGGTGCTTTGAGTATCTTCTTTTACCTGTCCCCAGACTGTGAAGAACTGAAGTTCAGTTTGTTTAAAGATTGTGTTTTGAAGAAAAGCAAGGCTTAATTTCGGTCTTTCATGTTCTCTGACAGCATTGCCACTTGCTAAGCTATTTCTCTTAGCCTTTCGTTAGAGTACTAATATCTCTCTGTATATTTTATTTATGTGGCTTGGTCTGTGATGAATAACACATTTATGCAAAAACCTCCATATATCCATGAGATGCCAATACACAGACGAGGCGCACTCTCCTACAGTGCAGCTAATAAAATGCAGCAAATAGCATATAGTTTCAGAGGCAATTAGTACAGTTCGTGACTTCAATTACAAAAAAGCCCTCATGATTTCTAGTAATTGTTATTTATCTTTCATCTGAAGTATTCCTCTTGTCTGCGTCAGCTCTGGCCTAGAAATAGCACTGTCAATGGGGAAAGCATGTGGCTTCTGCTCACTACGCCAGGACGAGAAAGAGAAATTGAGGATCAAGACCCCAGAGCTAACTACTCTTCTTAGAGAGCTATTCCACGGGACGCGGGATTGATCTTATTCTGCCATGCCATCCACTCATGTCCTCCCACCAGAGTCAATTACCGGGCTTCTCAGTTCACACAGCCAACCTGAGCGGTGCATTTTGCTTGCTAATGTGAAGGAGGAGAAAATTTCACAAAGTCAATTCAGACTTAGAAAAGGTTAGCAGCTCTGAGTTGGTAAGATCTGCGGCGTATTAGTCTCCTGAAGAGGAACTTCGGGAAGCTCAATCATCTTAACACTACCTGCAGTTAAATCCCTTCTACTTCCATAACTGTTTGATTGTAGAACAAGCCCAAGGGAGGCTCCCAGGTCCTTTGTCCAGCCCAAGCAGTGACAATGTGCTCCTAAACAATATCCCAAGGAAGCTAAAATTTGATATCTAGAGAACCTAGGGACACCAAACTGAAGATTTAAATGACTCTACTCCCTCTTCTCAAGCTTAAAAGGCATCTATCACACTTATATTCAGGGAAACAATGTTATGCTGCTAAATTACATGTGTTCAGCACCTACTGCAAATAGAATTTTTGATTTACAATTTACAGAATTATCTCTTCCACCCTCTGGGTTCGTATTGTGGCTCATCCAGGGGCTTCTATTCAATATGTGTTTTCTTATGAATATGAAAAAGGAAAAAAATTAAAAACGCTCTTCCTTTCCCCCTCCTCCACCCAATGCATTAATAAAATGAAGTCTTTTGATTTAGAAGAAATCCTATTGAGGACCTAAAGGCGTGCCATCACGGTGGTGTTGCTTCTTCATTATCTGATTCTTCTCCCAATTGGCAGTGCTTTACAGAGAGCCACATGCTTTCAAAAGCAATGACAAAGGGATATTTGGAATAAACAGAAGAGCCCCTTGGATTGCCATGGATTGTGACTTTTAAAGCTAGTTCCAAGGAGCTCAGCCTTTTTATCTTCAAATGCTCAAAATTAATTTACCGAACCATACAGATGGGCTTTCTCCCCTCACTAAAACTGATTTTAAAATCACTGAGGTTTCCACTATGCTTTCCATACTGAAACAGAGGAATGGCTATGTCCAGTGTTCCCTCCCACCACCATTTTATTATATCATTGATTTATTTATTTTGAATAATTGAGAAAAGAGATGTGTTCTGCAGAGGGCAAGAGGGCTACAGCTAATGCATCACCATCAAGTACACAACACTAACTCCACTCAATTATTTGGGGCCCAGCGAGACTCTAACCTGTCCATTTCTGTTTCTCAGAGGCAGGCTAAAAATCATCCAAATGGAACTGGTTTTCTGAATCAGGTTACAATGGCCAATTCCATATTCTCATCATTTTCTGAAGATTGCTCCTCTATTGTGAAAGGCATTCCCCAGCATTCCCTGAAAAACCCCCAGAAGTCAGAATCAACTGAAAGGACACCCAGAAAACAACTCAGAAACCATATTAAGAAGATTGCCACAGCCCCCTACTCCTTAATAAACAGTCAGATTTATTATAGGATGTCTATTTAAGTTTCTGACCTCCATAAAATACATTACTTACAACTACCACAACTACTTTGCATTCAGTTTTCTAGAGGTTCGTTGCTCCCTCTATTAAATATTAAGCTTGTTCATTAAGAGGTAAAAGCAAAACAAATAATAAAAGTAATATTTGCAAAACACTATGTGCCAGAAAATGTGCCTAGTCTCTAAGACACAATTTATACTTTGTACAAACATTTCCTTTTATTTTCCCCACTGATAAATATGTCATACAAAAAGGCCCTTCCTCACAGAAAAATTTGAAATTGGATTATTTTGATCCTAAAAAAAAAGGTTAAGGGGATGTTATTTGAATTTTGGCTGAGGGGATCCAGATTGTCAACCTACTTCACTGGATAAAAGAAATAGTACAGATAGGATCTGTATTCAAACACTATACCACTATTTCTCTTGGTTAGTTTAACAGCATTTCAACAAAGGTATGCACAGTTTAATCAGAGCTTGTATGTATGGAATAAGAAAGAAGCGTCAATATGTCCCCCAAGGTTTAAGATATCTTTTCCTAGGGTCTTTCTTCATGAAGTTCAAATGTTGAATGAATCTGCCTTTATCTTTCTTCACGATTTCTTTCTTGGGTATTTTAAAATTAATCAGTCAAGCAAATATTTATTGACCAATATGCTATGGTAGGCAAAAAAAAAAGAAAGCTATACAAGACATGACTTTTTATCTCAAAGAATATAAAGAGCAAGATCTGTAAAGTTAATATTTGAAGCCTGAATGTGAGAAATATTTAACGTGTAGAGGAAAAAAGGTAGGCAAAGATATTAAAATCTGATTATGTATTCCTTACTGTATAGACACAACTAAACTGAGAACCACTCGAGATGTCTTAGATATTATAAAATCAAGAGCTCTGATATAATTCACTATAAATACAACCAAATTTCTGATAAAACTGACTGTATTTATAATTCCAAACAGTATATCTATTAATGCTATCGCTGTCCTACTATTTCACATTATAGGACTTGGGTAGGGCAAAATCTACATGATAAATTTGCATAAGACTTCAGTTCAAAAAACTATACTGCTTCCTACTTTTCTCTACTTCTTTCCTTTCCTTTCCTTTCCTTTCACTGAAAAATCTGAAGAACACATGGTAGACTGAATGATTAATGGCCCCCCAGTATAACAACGTTCTAATCCCAGAGACCTATGAATGTTGCTTCATGTGTAAAGAATTTTATGCAGAACTCAGTATGATAAGGATCTCTTGACAGGGAGATTATCCAGGTGGGCACTAAAGGCAATCACAATTATCTTCACAAGAGGGAGGCCAAGTGAGATTTGACAGATACACAGAGGGATGTCAAGATGGAGCAGAGATTGAGTGACCCTGACCTAGAAGACTGGAGTGACAAAGCCACAAATCAAGAAAGGCCAACAGCTTAGAATCTAGAAGAAGCAAAGAATAGCTTCTTCCCTGGAGCCCCAAAGGCAGTGCAGCTCTGCTGTCGCTTCAAATTTAGGTCAGTGATCCTGACTTTGGACTTGGGGGTCTCTAGAATGGTGAGAGAAAAAATTTCCTCTCATTTCAAGCTGCCAAGTCTATGATGATTTGATGCAACAGCCCGTAGAAACAAATACAGACACTAATGTTTATAGAGTGCTAAGAGCCAGTTATTCCATATAACATGTTGCATTTGATTCCACAACAACTGTCATTATTAGGATGAGGAAATTACAGCTCAGAAAGGTGTAATAACTTGCACAGATCTTTAAAGCACTTGTTCTTTACATGATGCCATATATCCTAAACATGTTTGTTTTTCCTTTACCATCCTTTATTCTTGTGCCAGGTTTGGATAACTCAGTCTGAAGTGACATATAACCAGATTGGACATGTGCATGTGTGGATCTCCTTTCCTTTCCTTTCCTTTCCTTTCCTTTCCTTTCCTTTCTTCCTTTCTTTCTTTCTTTCATTTGTGTGTGTGCACACACTCAACAGGTTCTAGTGTACTCCAACACGTACGTTCAGGTTCTGACTTAGTTGACAATGAAAATCACCACACTGCCTGCTTGCTGTGGAACCTGGCAGTGAAAATCACCCTCATGGAGTAGATACATATAGTTGAGAGCCCTTACCTGCCTGGAGAAGCCACATCTTAGCATCAGATTGAAATTTTCCTCCTGGCCACTGTTGTAAACACATATCTGATGACAGCGTGTGCTGCTAACTAACATTTTGGCAAAGGAAGCTTTCCGATGAAGAGGGGCTGAGATGGGGAAGCAAATATTAATCTTGTCTCTGTTTCCCCTTCCTCTCTTTGATGGCTACCCTGTCTTTGAAGTTGGGTAAATACACAGCATGGTGGGAGGGGATGCCAGCTGCCTAGACACTACTGGCAGAAGACTGGAGTGTTACTGCCTTCCCTCCCCAGCCTGGGAGGTGTGCCCTACTGCAACACTTCTTCCCTGGGGTGTTGCACGCTGAGAGTTGCCAAGAAACAAATCCCAGCCAGTGCCCAGTAGAGGCCCAATGCAGGATCTTCTGGAGACAAGGACTTTCTGACTCCAGCCCTGTCTTTGCAATTGATGCTCCCCTCTCCAGGCCATCATCTCTCATGTCAGCAAACAGTGGGGAAGGCCCTCTGTCTTCTTTTTGTTTCCTGACTCCAGTCTGCATTACTGTTTTGTTTTGTTTTCAAATTCTTTTGCAACTTCAAGGGGATGATGTCTCTATCTCTTCTTTCTCTTCTGTTAAAATGTAAGCTGCTACATGAGATTTTCAAGTTTTCATTAAGCACCTGCGGTATACATTGCAATGCATTAGGGTTTTGTTTTATAATGAGACTTAGCTTGGTGCCAAAGAGGTGAGCCACAGCAGCTGTGTAGAAGGAGCCGCAAGTAAGTAATAAAAGGCTGGGAGGAAAATTCAACCTAGCTCTTACTGCAAGAATATGTCCTTCAGAAGATAGCCTCCTACTGAAGTAGACATGCTTAGATGCTACTAGAAGTATCTCAAAGACCACATACATGCAAAGGTTCCAAGGGATGTTACTATGCACATGATTGGAAACAACAAAAACTGCAGATCAGAAAGGAGGTCAAACAAAAAAGACTTTTGAAAGGGAGACAGAGATGGAGATTCCGGAGGGAAGTAGTTAATACTCCATAGAGAGTTAGGGAAACAGACCTCTGCTTAACAAAATGATGATTTAAAAAGCATGTCTTTTCACAAAGAAGGCAAGAATCAATCTACAAGAAGCTCAGGAGAGCTTCTTCTTGGGGACCTGTGGTGGTTGATACATTGTGTCAACTTGAGATGCCCGAAGCGTGGCTGGATTGGCACGCCCTGGGGTGTGGGGGCATGGGCCCACCCTAGAGTGATTCAGCATAAAGAGGGTATCTAGAGGGGTTGAGGAAAGCTTCTGAGCAGACTACTTCCGCCGCTCTCTTGAAGGAGCTTCATCGATGCAGCTGGTCTTCGCAGTCAGTATAGAAGGAAGAGAGAACGGCCTGATTGACATCTCAGCTGCTGCTCCTCTTCCGCTCCTCCTTGTTTTCTGCTGCCATGGACTGCTGCATTTGCCTCAGAGCCAGTAGAGTATGGACTGAAACCTCCACGAGCTGTGAGCTAAATAAACCTTTCCTTCCTTCATTTTGAGTGTCAGTATTTGTCCCAGCAACGAATGAAAAGTAACACAGATAGGATGCAAATCAAAATATGTCTTTTTAAAGATGAATTCCTAGTTTAAGAAACTAAAAATCATATTTCTATTCTATGTATTGATAATAATTAAAATGTATTCAATAATTACCACATTCATGTCATGGTTTATGTTACATGCTATTTCATTTCTTTTCTCTTTTTTTCCTTTTCTTTTCTTTTTGGCAGGACATGGGTTCAGACTCATAACCTTGCACTTGCCAGGTGGGCACTTGTGCCATGGAGCTATCTCCCCAGCCCCCATTACATGCTATTTCAAATCTAATACTTTCTTTAGTAGTGAGATATGATTTTATCTACCTTTGTTGAGTTAAAGGAACTATAGATTGGAAGCATGAAGTAGCTTTGCCAAGTTAACAATTAGTAAGTTGTGGATCCAGTTTTGAGCCAGTTAGGAACTTGGACTAATGCTGAATTCCATGTTATAGGACAGTGGCATAATAGACACATGCACACTCACACACATATGCACATTTACTCTTTCAAGATTATCCTTATAGAGCCTGGCATAGTGGTGCACGCCTGCAATCCCAACACTTGGGAGGCTGAGGCAGGAGGATCAGTGCGAGTTCAAGACCAGCCTGAGCTACAAAAGTGAGCTCAAGGCCAGCCTGAGCTGCATAGTGAGACCCTGTCTCAAAAAGACCAAAAAAAAAAAAAAAAAAAGAAAAGAAAAGAAAAAAAAAAAAAAGATTATCCTTATAGAAATGGTTCTTTGCAATACCTCTTGGATTTTCTTCCAATCTCCTGATTACACATCTTCAAACAACTTCTGCTCTGCTAGAAATGCTGATCAATATAAGAATATATGAATGCTTACCATGCTCTCCATAACATAAAAGAAATTTCTATCCATCTGCAATTTTTTGTTTCCTGAATCATTCATGTTGAAAGAGTGTGAACACTGTACCAGAGTATATACACTCTTTGGTCCTCGGCAAAGCCTTTCTTTCAATACTCAGAATATTCATACTCACTTGCCTGATGGTAAATTAAACACTATTACATGCATAATTTTTAATCATTTATTGATTTATTTGGTACAGGGTCTCACTACGCAGCTTGGACTTGTTTGGTGGCCAGTATGGTACATGAATCAGAGATTGAACCCAGGTCCTTATGTTCACCAGGCATGCATTTAAAGCACCGAGTTATCTCTCCACACTATTTTTTGAAATACCCATTGGGACTCAATACTATTTGCAAGAGTCATGTGTGGTGACAGCCTGTAATCCCAATACTTGGGAAGCTGAGGCAAGAGGATTGCCTTGAGTTTGAGGCCAACCTGGGCTACATGAGGGAGTTCACTAAGTAACATCCTGAACTACATAGCAAGATCTTGTCTCAAAAGAACTGCAAGGATACAAAATAAATGTCAAGAAGAGAAACCGCTGGTCTCTCCTTGGGACAGTGGTGATCTCAGTGGTGAATGGCACTGCAGTCTGGTGCCTCTTCTCTGTAGTCACTGACTGAGGATGCGCAGTCTGTCATGTTAGTTCAACAGCACTCATTAGCTTCCAAGCTTTAGCGTTCTCAGAATCACACAGAGGGCTTGCTCAAAGTGATTTCTGGGCTCCACTTCCAAAGTTTAAGATTCTATGCTCTGAACTGTGACTCCAGAGTGGGCATTTCTAAATATAGCAAGTTTCTAGGAGCTCTTGATACAGCTGACTAGGTATAATATTTTGAGAACGCTCATGAAAACAAATGTATTTGTATTCCTTTTTTAGAAATAAGTAGTATTATGATTAATAGAAGCTTCATGAAACAGTGTTAAAGTGGATATATATATATATGTATATATGTATATATATGCACATACAGTTATTTATAAATCACAGTAGAATATGAGTATGTGTCCAAGCATGTTCAGCTACATCATTTCTCTTCATTCTTATGATTTTCTCATCAAAGAACATTATGACAGAGTATATCTAAGAGAGTGGACTCTAAGGTCATATAAGACTTAGTGGAAATAGGCCATCATTGAATTACTAGTTGTGTTACTTTGGACAATTCACTTTAAGCTTTCTAAGGTTTATTATTTTCATTCCCAAAATGGAAAAATAAGAACATATATTTCATGGTCATATAGTGAGGATAAATAGGGATGATACAGGAAAAGTACTTTCCATCTGATAAACACCCCCAAACACAGGTGCTATGTTCTAGGCTTAAAGAGGCACAATAAAATAAAGACCCCCAGCCTGCTGGGGGCAGAGCTGAGCCTCCAGCTCTGCAGCTTCTTGACTTCCAGGCCTGGATTCCTGCTTGGATAATTTCGGCACATTGCAGATTCAATAGGCAGCTTCGGGGATGGTGGTACCTCAGTTAATGAAGCCTCAGGGAATGGAGCTCTTTTATTCTATGTTTTAAAAGCAAACAAAAACCCCTTCATAAATCATTTGAAGAAAAGCCTCATGTATTCACAGCTGCCCATGACAAAAATACCTCTGAGCTCAGCTTCTGTTTGTCCCTTCCCAGTTGAATGTAAATACAGCTCATCCTAGGCAAATCTGTAAAGACGAAGAAGATTCCTTTATTCCACCTCTGTGGCAAATGTCAGGTGTTCTCTTTCTTTCTTTTCCTTTTCAAAATAAAGAGGTGCCTGATAATAGTCACTTACTCATCTCAGTAGTTGACTTTAACGTGAGCAAATTTCAGCAGACATTCACATCTGTAAGTCCCTTTTTATTGAATTATGGAGACTAAAACTTTTTCTTCATTAACATAAATTTCAGGCATTAGCTGGAAGACAAAGAGAAATGAGGAAAGTTAAGAGAACCCTGGGATAGCTTTCCTGTTTCCCTGAGATACTAGATGGATGAACTAGGGATTGTCAATTTTTTTTTTTTTCTCCAGACCAGTGGCTTTCTGGGGAATAGGATATGATGGAGTGAGAGTGGAGTCTCCTTTGATATCTCCCAATAAACGTGGAGGAAATCAATGTTCTTACCTTGCAAACAGAACTTTAGGATAAGTCATCAGAACTTGTCCAACTATAATATATATCCATTGCTATACCCCTTCTGGAGAGCAATGGGATAGTCACCCCTTCCCTTTTTTTTTTTTTTTTTTTTTTGTTGTTGTTGTTGTTGTTGTTATATTTAGTACAGGGTCTACAAGGTCTCAATACACAGATCAGTCTGATAGTGATTCTCCTGTGTTCAGCCTCACAAGTGCTGGGATTACAGGCACACATCATCACGCCCAGTCTCAATCTCAACTCAGTGTGCCCCGGTGTTGGGGCCAACACAGCACACTGGGGATCGAACTTGGCCCCTGTGTCTGCCTCAGCAGGTACTTTAATCCACTGAGCTATCTGGCAGGCCCAAAAGTTGTTGGAATGCTTTTTTTTTTGGGGGGGGGCATGGGTTTTAGTACAGGGTCTATGGGGTCTGACTATGTAGATCAGACTTGTGATTCTCCTGTTTTCAGCCTCCCAAGTGCTGAGATTATAGGTGCGAACCACCGTGCCCAGTCTCAGTTGCCATACCAGTGCACCCCGAGGGTGGAGCTGGCAACACACACTGGGGATCAAACCCAGGCAGCTGCGTCCCTTTCCCACTTAATCATCAGTTTTGGTTTTTGTTGTTGTTGTTTGTTTCTTTTGTTTTTAACTTAACTAGATTAGAGCCTTTCAGTCTAGCATATGAACCTAGACAAATCTCAACCTGCCTGAGTCTCAGTTGCCCAGTAGCTAATATTTCTAGGACATCCTGTACCTTATGGATGCTTAATAATGTCTACTCATTCCATTTGTCAGTCTGCCACTTAGTCATTAATAATCACTGCTGTATGAGCTGGGCACTATGCGAACTACTAGAAAAACTATGCTGACAGAGCATGGTTTTCCTCATGAAATGCAGGGGATAGATAGTGCTTTGCACTCCTACATGGACATAGCCACCTCTGGGGCAGGAGGCTCCAAAGCAGGCCTACTGACTTGGGGTCTCTGGAAAAGGAAATTTTTATTAAAAGCCTTACTGACAATTCTAGTGCACGGTCCACATTGACAACCATGCTAACATTCAGTCTCTTCCTTTCCACCGGTTTTCTCAGATTACTCTGACTCTCTCTACTTCCTTCCTTCTGCTCCAAGGAGATAGCGCAGTTCAGGTGTTTGTTATTTTAATTATTCCTTTATAGTTTGGTGTGTGTTTAGTACTGTTTCAGCCCTAAGCTTTCTTAGCTAGTATCTTGCCACACATTCTCTACTCCCTGTGTATTTCTGTGCGTAACAGTGATGTTTATGATGTAGAAGTTTGTCACTGAGATTTGTCTTCTTTGTAAGTAATGATTGTGCCTGCAGTGTTAACTGCGCTGAACAGATTAAAGCCCTTCTTTCTAGAACACTCCCATTCATTCATGGCCCTTGGCTCTTCATCTTTACACCATTCCTTCAGTTCATACTAATTAAAATAACCAATTGTGGTAGTTTGGAGCTCGACTTTCCCATTCATATCGAGATAGTTACTGGTTAAAGATATCTTTAGGTGCCTTACAATTACTAAGTCCATATACCAAGTACTATAATTATGATGATGATTTATCTCTCAAAAAGTCCTCAATAGTACAACCAAGTCCTTCAATGATCCACCCAATTTAGCTCTGAATCAATACCAAATGTTATCCAAAAGTCAAGTTCTGTTGTAAGACACTTAGACCCACAACTGATCAATAGACAGATAGACAGATATATAGGCTATTGGCCAGTCAGTTATAATTCCAAACTGTCAGTTAAAAAGAAGAAAAGAAAGGAAGGGAAAAAAAGGTTAAAATCCCTAGATTGGATGGAATGAGTTGAAGTGTTTTCAAATGGATTTGAGAAACTGAACTGTTCCCAAGCGGAAAGATAGAACGTGAAGCTGCAGTCAGTCTGGCTTTCTGGCTCGCCTAACCTTTTTACTGCCAGATAATGAGGAATCAGCTATAATTTAGATACAGTAGTCTTTTGCAGATTATACTGGGGTTGGTAAGGGAGATGGGGAAGGGAGAGAGCCTTGCTTTATAGTCTTGCATCATCTTTCTAGAGCAGATGAGACTCAAATGCACTCCCCAAGAGGCGCAACACACATCAGGGGAGCACTGTCCTCCGCAGATTGTTGTGATGAATTTGAAACCAAGGGGGATGCTTGAACTGGATTTATAACAATTGGAAGAAAAAAATGTGTAATCATTATGAGTCTGTGACACGAAGCCTTATAATAAGAGAATAAAGGATCACTTCAAATTTAAAGCAAATTAGATTACAGGGGTCAAATCTTCCAGCAGAGACATCATGCCTGTCAGAATGTTACTTAGATATTTGACACCCTTTCCCTACCCCAGATTTTGCATTAACATTTAAGTGGTTTTCAAAAAAATACATTTAATAGTATTACAGAGTGAAAGTGTCCTGAAACATCAGATGATGAGGATTTGGAAAAGGGAGAGTCTAACAAAAATATTCTCTGTTCTGTGGTCTAGGCCAAGACCTGTCTTCATTCACTCTACCTGAGAGGAAACTCACTTGGCCATTTGCAGGTAGCAGTTGCTACACAGGAGCACATCCAAACCCTCCAGGAAAAGGCTTCACATTTTTAATGTTTTGTGTAGAAGATTTTTGGTTCTTGAAGTTGCTATGGCTGGTGTTCAGTCTCTGAGAAAGACCAATGAATATGCCTTATGTGTTATCCAGCTTTTGCTCACAATTTAAGATTTGTTTCTAGATTGACCTACTTGTATACTGCTAGTCTTTCAAAATCACCTACCAACAGCATTGTTCTTACCTGGAAAATTCTTTTTGTTGTTGTTGTTTTTATTTGTTTGCTTTTGGTGGGACTGGGGTTCAAACTCACTACCTTGCACTTGCCAGGAAGGCACTTGTGCCACAGAGCTATCTCCCCAGGCCCCTGGAAATTCTTAAAATTAAGGCAACCAATGTTCTTTCCCATAATATCATATCCTTTAAGGAAATGCACCAATCAATATCTACAGGTAACATGTATAATACAAATACGCCTCGCAGACGATCTGTTCTTTATATTTCTCACCCGCATGGGAGCTAGTGTCCCTTTTCTCCTTGAGCCTTGAGTCCAGCTCTGCATATTTGCCCTGGGTTCTGTCCACAATCCAAAACTCTTCGGGGTCCATCAATTTCTTTTCTATTTCTCATTTCTTATGTCTCTAACTCTTAAAAAGGAAAAAAAAAAAAAAAAAAAAAAAAAAAAAAAAAAAAAAAAAAAAAAAAAAAAAAAAAGCAGCCTCTCAAAGTAATAAAAAAAATATTCTATTTTGAATTTTCTAATTGAGCCCTGAACTGTGATTCACTGACAAGTAAAACAATGAATTTGAACCCAAGTCCAGCTACAAAATTAATAGGCTTGGGAGTCCAGGAACTGAATAGGCAACATTTTCCACTCTTTTATGTTTTTTGTGTTAGAACTTTCAAAACTTTTTTTTCTTCTTGTTCTGTCAAGTCTCAGAAAATAAACAATATGTGCCTTGCACCCAATGGTCTCAACACATCTCCTCAACCCATCATAATAATTATCCCCTGTGCAGATGCAGAAAGCAGAATTAGAAATAGAAACTGGGCCAGGTTGTTTTCTGCAGTGGTGGCTAGAGTTTAAGTCAAGGCTTTCTACCCAACTCCCTTTCCCAGACTATTTTTTTTTTCTTTTAACCAATTCATCCCAAAGGAACCTTCTTGCCCCTTTCACCATCATTTCCCTTGAAACATAAATGGGCCATGGAGGCCCACACCTCTGGAACAGTAATTTCTCTGATCCTAAGAAAGGTCTCACTGGAGCTCCTTTGTGCCAAGTGGAGGTTTAGATGATCCAAATATTTAAGTGCATATTGATTGCAGTCAGATACTTTACCCTGACCTGCATCACAAGCTTTGGACCATATTTCTCTGGCATACTAGTGTTTTATGTATTAACCTTCCACCGCCTGCCTGCAAAACAGAGCACAGGCCAAAAATCAAAGGCCAGACAGGTCAAAGTTTTACCTATTAAGCTGTGCAGGAGCTTGACCTTCAGAACTGAATTTTGCATTAACTTAATATTGTTACATATCCTTTAAAGCATCTAAATAATTGGCAAGTCGTTTGCATAATTCTTTATTTTTTAAATGAAGAGAACAATTAAAAAAAAAAAAAGATACCAGAAGTACACATCTCTCTGCAATACCAGAGTGTTCAGACTATGCTAAGATTGACTAACATCTAGCTCTCACTGTAGGAAGGGTAGGGATCACTAACAAATGTGCAATCTCTATAGACATAAGGAAGAAAGGAGCTTTCACGGTGGAGGGGAGCAAAAGAGGGCATTAGGGTATCACAGTGTCAAATTCTTGAGTTGCAGAGGATGTTAAATAAAATCATGTGTTTCACCTATCTGTGTTCCAACAGAAAAGAGCCCCTTTTCTGGAGAAACTGAGGTCCAGATGAGGTAAGTAGATAAGTGACTTAGCCAAGGTTGTGCAGCCAGGGTCTGAAGCATGCTCAAGGCTGGCACAGACGAGCGCGACTCACCCACAGAAGGGCTGTAAATGTTTCTTCCACGATCGGAAACAAACTACCTTCGGGCCAGATGGCCAGAGTTATAAGATTAATATTAATTTTTTTTTCCAAAAGGCTCTTTTAAAACAGAGAATGGATTGGTGCAATTGGAAGCCCTGCCCAAGAAACATGAGATGCACATAGGGTATGCTGCTGTAAAGGATGTGCTGGCAAGAGGCCCTCAGGAATCTTTGTGGACTTCCAACCAAATTATTACAGTGACTTCAATCAGCAGATGGGATTCAGCAAACAATAACACTGACAAGGTAATCTCCATTCTCAGTAATTGCCATTTCCCAGGAGCCTATTGGTGGGAAGGGGATAGCAACCGAAGGGAGGGCACACCTGCTTCTGAATATCTTTCTTACCTTCAACTAGCTTTTGGTTTGAAATATGCATATAACACATTCTTGAATATACTTACCACACACACACACACACGTTTATCTTCATGTAAATGCACTGGGCTCCCTAAAAGGCTACAAGATAGCTCATCTGTGGGATCTTAATCGTTATACATAGAAGTTTCAGACTTGCTCTACCAATAGTAAAGAGCAAAACAGTGCCGGGCAGCAGTGTTCTTGTATCAAAGAACAAAGTTGAAACTCCCATACAATTATGTTTGATCACAGTAGAAGGTGAAATCATTAGATATTAGCGAGGTGCAGTGGAATAAAAATGATGTGTTAGCGGGGGTTCATTACACTGTATTTTCAGAGCCAAGAAGATCAATGCGTTCATGCATCATGAATTAGGCTCCGGCTTTAGCCTTCCCTGCTCTCCGGAAACCCAACATGATCTATCACCAGCCATACATCACCGTTTCAGTGTTGCACATTAACAAGAAAGCTGCAGTTTCCGCCTGTCAAGCTGACCAGCTGCCTCTTTCTGTGCAAAAGGGGAAAATATTTCTGGTCCAGAATTTTACTTTGAAAACAAAAAGGGGCAGAAGAGGTCAGTGTCAGCTGGACAGCCACACAGTCTGATCCTTGTGCTGTCCCAGTGCTCTGATGGATGGCCCTATCCTCCCTGGCCTCTGACCATCCTGGAGACCGGCCAGCAGGAACGCACTGTGATGGCTTCAGATGTTACATAAGGACACAGCCTTTGTGGCACATTTAGGGGCTCCAGGGCAACCCTCTTTCCCCTTAGGCTTTCTCAACATCATTGGGTATATTTAGAACTCTCAGATAGAGATCCCTAAGTTCAATGTCCCCCTCTTTTGTGCCCCCTTGCTCCCAACCTCCCTGCTCAGAGCTCCCTACCTCTTGCATTCACAGAGGCTCTGTCACCACCCAGCAGTTTGCCACTAACACTTTTCCTTCATTTACTTGTAGTCCACCTCACTTCCCCGCTGTCTGACCCCACACCTGCTAGTGCAGACCCCCCACCCCCCGCCTGCTGGC
>PVJA010012414.1:0-52095 GCA_004027025.1 Myocastor coypus | reverse complement strand
CAGACACTAGACCATTGTCTAAGGAAGGGTCTCTGTTCATTCAACACTTCCACAGTCCTCAAGACCACTGAAATGGGAAAATGATGGCAAAGTTCCAACTTTTGTGCCATAAATGGGAGACAACAAAAGAGCCACGAGGACAAAACAAAGCAGCAGGGAGCATAAGCTGCCAAGAGCAACGTGACAGAGCTTCCAGCTCAGAGTGGTGATGTTACTAAGACTTGGGTGGTCAGATACAGGCAGTATCTGGATGGTTCAGGCTCTTGGCAGCAGCTGCTGGAGCACAGAATGCGACTTAGAGTCCCATCAGTGAGGGGCGAGACAGATAAGCTCTCTGAAGATGCAGATGCCACCACCCACTCACGTCTACTTACTCTTCCAGAAGCTACACCAAGCTAATGGCGGTCTCCCTCAGAACGCCACAGGCCACATAGCTCCAATGTCCCCGGGTTAGAATAAAAGGGTGCAACCACATAATAATTCTGCATTTAAAAGAAAAAAATGGGCTGGGGATACAGCTCAGCGGCACAAGTACCTGGGGGACAAGCGCAATGCGATCCTGAGTTTGATTCCAGTAACAAATAAAATTTAAATTAGCAAATGTGAATATAGGTAAAGTTCCTTATAATTGGTTTATGTATTCTGCCTATAATCTTTGTCCCAGGCCCAATTTAAGACAGACTTTCAACTGTAAAATTTTACAGCATTCTAAGTATCTTGAACGAATTTACTCAAAGATTAACTACACTGTCAGTACCTAAATATCTCTGTTTAAAGTTAACAGCTAAAGTTATTATAGAACTATTAATTTCTTAAGATGCTCTGCCCCTCACTTTCCTCCTCCTAGAGATCTTAGGTCTTCTGTTTTACTCTCTGGAATCATAAAAGTCGATCAAATTTTAATGGACACATGGTGTTCCTTCTGAAAGCATGAACACTGAGAAGAGCTAAGGCTGAAAGAATGATAAAACGAGCTGAGATCACAGTGAGAAATCTAAGAAACACATTGGTGAGGGCAGGAGATGGAAAGAGTGGGTGAGTCTTTTACTGTGTACATTGTTCATATAAATAATGATAATGATAATAACATAGACAGCGGTTGGGTGAGTTGATGTCTCTCTAGACAAAACAACTGAAAGGAGAAATTGGTTATTCCCAGAGAACACACTAGGAAAACAAGAACTAACAAATGTTGGATTAGGATTTCCCATGTCTCAGCATTCAGTGTCTATGGATTCAATGAATTAAAAATAGAGAATATTCAGAACAGCAAAAAATTGCATCTGTGCTAAATAAGAATAGCTTTTTTTCTTGTCATTATTCCCTAAATCATGCAACATAATGGCTAATAACAAAGGATTCCCATTTACTGAGGATTATAACATAGAGATGATTTAAAGTATATGGGAGGATGTGGGTGTTACATTCAAATGGAACACCACATCATATAAAGCAATTAAACGTTCGTGGATTTTATCCTCCATGATAGGCTGTATACATGGTGATACAGAGCCCACTCCCACACGAATGCGGGATGATGACTGTATGTAACTATATGTTATGACTGACATTGTGCTCAGTTTACATGGGAATAATAAGTTCCAAGGACACTTAGACAGTTGTAGAGTGATTCCTCCAGAGTATGGGGAGATCTTGTGTGGACTGCAACCTCAGGAAGCTGCCACCAAGGGGACCAGCTCTGAAGTTCACCCGCCTTAATCACCCTGGCCTTTTGTTCTTCCAAGTTTCTTCTTTTGCAAACTTCCTTCTCTCCCTCTCTTCGCCCCTTCTTACACCCTTTTTGTGTCATCACCCCTTCTTTCCTTTCAAATAGTTACAGCGGTAAATCAAAACATTCTACTGTCACTTAACTGAGTTTTGGATCCTCTGCTCTTAAAAGCATAAAAACTAAAATAATGTGCAAATCTATCTCAAAAACGGCTATGATGCTAAATTAGCTTATTTAATATAATTAGTAAATTTATTTTTCCATATCTGAGGCCTTTGATGGAAATTTTTTTGGGAAGTGGGAAGAACACTTTAGATACTTTAGTTTTTCTGTGCTTTCCTGCCCATATACTATTTTTGTATTTTATTTATTTATTATTTATTATTCATTTTAATGAGAAAAAAGATTAAATAGCAATGAAATGGCTTCAGAACAGGTTGGTAAGAGAGTTACAGTAATTATTACATTGTATATTGTTGTCTTCATAGTAGCTATTCAGAGGACAAGATGCAAACAGGATATCTTGGCTAAACAATATTAGTACAAACCTTTCTTCTCATTGAACTAAGAGAAAGTAGCTGTTTATCTGACTTAACTATTTTGTATATACATATACATTTTTTCCTTATAAAACCATCTTTTATTTACATTCCCCTTTTTGTTTTGTCAGAGATGGGTATTCCATTGCTGCTAGAAAAGCTGTATTTGGAGAAGTCTTTAAAGAACCTTTTCATCTATGCTGATATCTGTGAACTAAGCAACTACACTAGACACAGCAATGTGTAATACTAAAGCCATACTTAAAATATGTGTCATTTTCATCTTATAAATGTGTACTGCTTCTAACATCATATCAATTATTGCTGTGCTCTCTTTAAAGTAAACGTATGTTTTAAAAAGGTAACAAAAGTAAATAAGGGACAAGAAAAATAAAGCATAGTAGGATTATCCTGCCTCAATGTTGTATATGGTTTTGCTTCTAAATTTCTGTGCAAAAAATGTATAATTGTTTTTTAACATTCTATAGCGATTTAGACTTCGATGGAAATTTGAAGAGGAAGTTGTTTTAAGTGTATATAGGCCACAGTTATTGCCACAGTGGATTTCTGAAAAATTTCATCATAAAACATCATTGTAGAGAAGATTGTACTTTCCCAAAACAACTAATTTATAATTAAGGGTTGTGATCTTCATCTAGGACTTAGAATCCAATATATTATAGGAATATCACAAAGAAAAAGACAAAATAACTATAAAGTTACACAATTATTTTAAATAGTAAGAGTAGGCCTCTAGCATACAGATAGGAAACTAAAAAGTGAAGAATAATAAACAAAGCTTAGGGTGGGTTGTAATCTGTTACTTAGGGATTTTAGAAAACTAGGATTTAAAAAAGGTATAACAGCTTATCCTGAGTGATGTCTCCACCCTTACTTGAGATGTTCGTTATTATGCCCTCTCCTCCCTGTAAATATTCTATTGTATGACCTAAATAAACAGGAGATGGTTCTACAGTTCTGGGCTCATTTCAACAGAGACAGATCTCAGTGAGACCTCTGAAGCTACATTCATTGGGTCTTCTCTTCATTTCTTTCGGCTCTGGATCACAACATACAACATTCCAGTCCTACAAAATAAGCAAAAAATACAACATCTACAGCCACTGTATAAGGCTCCCAACCCACTATTAATGCATCAATCACCTGAGGGCTGGTAAGATGGCTCAGCAGTCTAAGGTGCCTGCTTAGGCAACCTTAGGCAACCACAGGGACCACAGTTTGATCCCCAGCACCACATGCTGCACCAGCCTCAACCCCAGGGCAGGCTGAGCTGGCCATAGTAAAAATAAATAAATAAATAAAATGCAGCAGTCACCTGAAAATATAACTTTACCTTGTCACAAATTTGAATGAAAAATAGTATACTATCTATAGCAAATTTTAAACATTTAGTTAATAATAACATAGTTGCTATCGTTGACTTTGGAAAAACTTTCTAAGGAAGGAGATATCCAATAAGTTAAGCCTCTTTACAAATTCAACCGGTGGAAAGGGACCATAGTACAGAACAACAGGTAGCTCTGGATTGAAGTCCTTTGTATACTTTTATTAACTGCTTAAATAAATTAACTGAGAACATACTACATAAATTTGAAAGAGGTGCTCCACAACTTTAAGATCTTGAGTAAAATGAATAGGGATTGTAATTGGAGAGATGGACAGACCTAACCAAATGAAATTTAATAAAGACTGAATGAGAACACCATCTAAATAGAACAATAACCCATGCGTACATATACCGGTATATGTGTGTGTGTGCGTGTGTGTGTGTGTGTATGTGTGTGTGTGTGTGTGTATGTGTGTGCATGTATATACATAAATATGGATTTAGTGAGTAGCTGACAAGGGAGAAAAGATTTGTCATAATCTAAGAGGTTTAGAAGAATGGTTAATCATAGCAAAACACATAAGCAAAATTTAATACTCAATATTAAAAATCAAGTCAGGTCATAGTGGTGTATGCCTGTAATCCCAGCACTTAGGAAGCTGAGGCAAGAGGATCAGTGTGAGGATGAGACCAGCCTGGGCTACAAAAAAGTGAGCTCAACACCAGCCTGAACTGTACAGCGAGACCTTGTCTCAAAAAGATAAAAAGAAAATAAAATTTAAAAAATAGAAATCAATAAAAACAGACATAAACAAAAAAGGTACATTTTATATGTTTGTTGGATAAACATAAAACAAATAAAAGCAGAGCCTGTAAGGTCTATATGTTCTCATGACCCCTTTTTCCAAAGACCCCACGGGCCTTTGACATTAGGCTATTGAGTGTCACGATTGACTTCCGCCTTGGGTCTTACATTTGGCCTTCATCTGATGCATAGTGGGCACTCAGTGAACGTGTGGTGAATGAAAGAGTATGCTCTACTTTCTAATGGTGAGCACTGTAGTAAGAGTCAGAATTCCCAAGTTCTGATCCCACCTTTGCTATGCCTGCATTTGGATCTAGAGTGAATCCCAGGGAGGCGCTGCCCCTCCTATGAACATAAAGGGTCACCTTTATTATTTCTTCCCCACCTTGGTTTCATGCTAGGATAATATTTCTTGCTTGTTTCTCTTTTGAGAGAATGATTGTTGATATTAAATTTATATAACTATTGCAAAGAGTTGAAAACTTACACTTTTATAATTTGTGCAATTTATCATGCATATGCATTTCCATTAAAAACTAAAAACTACATTGCTACCTTCACATTGCTATTTTCAGCTTTGAGTCTTCAAGCTAGAAACAAATCTTGAGGTTGTCCATGAGGCCTGCTCATTTTAACACCTTCAAAATCAGCATTGCTTCAGCTTAAAGTCTAGAAAAGAAATGGCTAGCATTTATAATAGTCCACATGCAAATATATGTGGTTATGGATTATTTATAAAATCAGGGGATGTAAAAACAGGGTCCAAAAAATGCAAGAAATTAGGCTGGGGAGATAGCTCAGTAGAATAAGTGCTTGACTGGCGAGCACAAGGGCCTCAGTTCAATCCCTGGTTCCACAGAAGAAAAAAAAAAAAAAAGCAAGTAATTATCTATTTTAACAGCAATGTGAGGCAAATATTTTGTCTTTTTCTTTGAAATTTCAATGTCAAGAATTTCCAGGAATAAAACAAAGCTACTACAAAGCTACTAAAGAGATACTGATGAATCCTACCATGTTCTAAAATGAGAGATCCTCCTCATCAGCTAGAATCAAGAATCTATTTCTCAGCTTCCCGGTGTTGAGGTGCCAGCCTGGACCTAAGATGCACAAGGGAGCCGGGCATGGTGGTGTGTGCCTACAAACCAGCACTTGGGAGGCTGAAGCAGGAGGATCAAGGTGCAAGTTCAAGACCAGCCTGGGCTACAAAAATGAGCTCAAGGCCAGCATGCATTGCATAGTGAGACCCTGTCTTAAAAAGAAAAAAAAAAAAATTATGCACAAGGGATCTCTGTGACAGTGCTCTCCAGGGCAAGCATACATATGGGGACACTGCTAATGCTATCAGTCATTAACAAGGTTCCCATAGAATGAATAATAAATGGTAAGAGGATGGGTGAGCAGAGCAACAGGCACTGCCCACTGAGTAATGGAGAGGAGAAAGTGCTGGAAAAGTGGCCTGTAGCACTGGGGAGGCAAAAGCCTGGGACCCCTCCCTTCCCCAGGGCACATACATTTGCTGTGGGACTCAGAAGTCGAGGAAAACTGCTTTGTCTTCACTCTGTTTTGGTCACCTTGTTTGCCCACTGGACATCATTCTGTACTCCATATAGCCTGGTTTACCTTTCCAGAGGGGAGAACAAGGTACAGGGACTTCGAAAAGTTACAAAGATTACTAAATTATAAAGAAAAAAAATTTCAATGTCTTTAAGACAAAAATAAACACATCAGTGTAACTGGCCTGAAAAAGCACTGTCGTCTAACCCTGAGGAGTGGCTACTAGTGACCCATTAGCCCAAGGACCTCAGATTCCAGGCAGGTGAGGGCCAACAGAAAGCCTGCACCTCACTGCTTTTCTGGCAGGGGTTGAAGAGGCAGGTATAGAAAGTGTGCTCCTTCCAAACAATGCTTTAAAAAGTTCCAGATCTTTCATTTCTTTCAAAGTACTAACAATGAAATCACTAAGAAAAGGAAGAAAGAAATCACTAAAGAAAAAATTATGAGGTTCTTTTTTTTTTTTTTTTTTTTTGGAAAAAGTGAAAAAAAAAAAAAAAAAAGATCAGAAATAAAAGAACACTGAGAAGAAGAAAAAGGAAAATAAGAGCAGATGTGAGACAACTTGAAAAAGAATGGTAGAATGTGTAAAAGAAATCTGACTTCACTGAGCACAAGAAGAAAAGGCAATGGTAAATAAAAGGTAAAAGAAGAAAAGCACTAAAATGAAGGTGCCATCAGAAAAAAAGAAAGGATCATGTAGAGATAAAAGAGATTTTTTTTAATGGGGGGAGAAATCCTCCTAGCACTTTTATTTGGCCAGCCAAAGAAGAACATGAATTCTAGAGGAAAGGTGACATAAGCAAAGGAGTGGCAGTCATACACAAAATTAAGAAGAAAAAAAAAAAAAAAAGATAGTGATGTTGGCAAAAGAAAAAGTGTCACACGAGAAGTTTTGCAACTAAATGAGGTTAGCAGCCTTATTATAAAAATCATTCTTAGTTTTGAAAAGAAGGCATCTATTGAACACTGAACCTGGGAACACAGTTAGGGAGAGCAAGGACACTTTAAGGAGGAATAAAGACAAACTAGAATAAAAACTAGTTAACTTGGAGGGAAGCACCAGGGAACACAAACCAGGCTTTCTTCCTGCCAGCCAACACAGAGGAAGCCTTCTAAAAATATATACTGGAATGAATGACTTGGTGAATAAATGAAAGAACAGATGAATAAACCTATGGAGAGTCCACATTTGCTTACTGTACCTTGGGCTCTCAGTGATGACAGAACAGTTCCTTGTTCCCCAACACCAAAGCCCACCACATCATAGAATAACTTCCATTTTTTACTCTGCCAGCAAGAATGCAAAAATCTCTGGGATGTTCAATCTACTCACTGATGGGTCATCCAGCCCCATTCCCCACTAGTCAGGGAAGATGGGAAAAGAATAGAGCTTTTTTAAAAATATATATATTTTTTATTTTCATTTTTTTTGTTTCATTTTATTGCATTTAGGACAAGGTCTACAGGCTCTACATGATCTCACTACATAGACTGGACTCAGTCATTCTGCTTTCTGCGTCCCAAAGTACTGGGATTATGGGCGTGCACCACCACGCCCAGTCTAAGAAAAGAGCTTTGGCCTTTTCAAAACACTTATACAAATACCTGCTTTAGGGGCCCGGCAGGATGGCTCAGTGGTCTAAAGCGCCTGCTTCGGGAAGCTTGGGCGGCTTCAGGGACCCTGGTTCAGTCCCCGGCACCACATGCTGCGCCAGCCCTGCCCTCAGGGTGGGCTGAGCCAGCCATAAAAAGATGAGTGAATAAACAAAGGTTCTGAAACAAGAATAAAACTAATAAAAAATTCTAAAAAAAACAAATACCTGCTTTATCCCTGGCACGTTGAGTGAGACAACACAATGGTCCTCTAATAAAATTAATACTTAGAATTTTAACAGCCATCTTCATGTGTCTAGGAAAGAAAGACAATGGCGGTCTTGGTATAAGGATGGCTAAATGGTATGGACTCCTGACCTGTGGTTCAGAAATTTGTGTTTAGAGAAGTGAAGTGCTAGTGGTTTTTTAAATTTTAAATAGCTAAGTCTTAAGAAGGCTATACTAGGAATAAACACTAGACACAAACACACACACACACACACACACACACACACACACACACACACACAATTACACTACACTTACAGAAATCAACATTGAGAATTCTGAGTCCCCTAAATGACCCTGAGGGAAGATTTAACTATTTTCTTCACTCATTGTGACTATCTTTATAATAGAACCCATTTTCTATCCCCCAATACCTATCCCTAAATTTAAGTCATTTTTCCTTTAAGGCATGCTCCTTCTCGAGGTAAGTGCTGTGACAAATGTAAGGGAACAGTAGGTAATACTTTTAAAAGATTAAATGTTAATTGACGTCAGGCTTGAAAGTGTACAGCTACAGAGGATGGCTTCAGAATAAAGTGTAAATAGCAGAAAGTTATCCTAAGACTTGAAGAATTTTTTATCAGTTCCCTAAGAGTCAGAAAAGCAAGACTAAGAAGTATGCCCAGGCTTTGGTAGAGTGAGTCAGAGCTAGACAAACATCTTTTCATGTCAGCCCAGGTTTTCAAGATGCATATTAACTATGGAACATTTAAATGACTACATTTAAAATCATGACATAAGAAGCTTTGCCTTATTTTAAATTGTCAAGAAGGCCATTAGGTAAATAAGACAGACTTGTCCTTTTTAAAAATATATATTTAATGGAAAGCACATTTTTAAAAGTATCCTGAAGACTTTCAATAATGGAATTCTTTGACGTCACCATGTACATTATCAAGTTTCTTCTCTATTTAAAATGACCCGCTTCATGTCATGTCTACTTTCTTCAGGTGTGAAGATCTGAGCTGATGCAAGCATTGGAAGAGCTAGGGCAACATTATCACTACCTTTGCCTTTTATTTTATTTGTTTGTTTGTTTGTTTGTTTCGGTACCAGGAATTGAACTTTAGGGCCTTGTGCTATCCCAGGCCTTCCCTTTAACATCTTAAAAAATCAAAAAATAACCTTTTTAAGCCAAACACAAATATTAATTTACTTTATCTGATTCATTGTTTTCTTAGCTTGTGGACCTAGAAATGGATTATCTTCAATTGAGTAGAGGCTAAGCTCAGACTCAAGTATAAGTCAAGGCCACACAATTAGAAATCAAGGTGATTTACCAAAGTAGAGAATAATAGAATTTTCTCAGAATTACAAGACACCATGGAAGACATTGTGGATACCTAATAAATGCATGCAAATTTGAAAATCTTACTAGTAATAAAAACTATCTTGAAAATTATTGTCAATTATATATGAATATATCTTACTATTTTAGAATTTTTGTTTAAACAGAAAGTTTCTCACTTACAATACAAGACAAAGAGGAGCTGAGAGGTAAATATCACCATGAGCTATTTTTTCTGTTAAGTTCATTGCCTGAAATCACTTCGTGGTGGCCATGGCTCCTTAAAGCTAATGGGATGCAAGAGAAAAGACTAGAAGATGGCTATGAAAAATGGTGCCACAAATGGAATCCAGGGAGACAGAAATGGACCCAAACATCAATCTGCAACATGTAAAGATATAAAATGTTAACTTGAACCAAGTGAACCTTTTCTTATCAATGTGCTAAGAGCTCCTATGCATACCTTTAATGCCTCTGGAAAAGTATTTGCCAAAAAAACTCTAGGGTGAAAGTTTTACGTGAAGAACTGATTTTCCAGAGAGATTTATGTTATCTTAGGTCACTACAGCATCAAGTGAAGGATGCCTTAGAATCTAATAGCTCTATCTCTGCTAAATTTTACTTCTCTCTCATTCTGCGGAGTAACATGCATTTAGAGAACCTCCACTGAATTTACTAGGCAATATTTAATGACTTCTTGAGCGACCCATCATTTCCAAATTAAAAAAGGAATAAATGTCAGTGCATTTAACCATTCATCAATGCTAGAAAACTGGCAGCCAAACTAGCTTTACTTCTTTTTTTCCCTAGGAGGCCACATCTGATACCTGTTTGCTTTATGACTGGAGTATATTGACAGATGTGAAAGTATGACTTAAACTTAACCACAGCAACTTAAAAAAAAAAAAAGAAAGAAAGAAAAAAAAGAAAAACTGTGCTAAAGCTTTGCATATACATAGACACCTGCTCGATTTGCATAGCCCAGGCTTGCAGGAAGCTTTAATCAATCATTTTCTGTGTGTAGAATTATCCAACCAGAAAACCATTACTTATTTCACCAGGAAAATTTTGTTTTTCATTGCTGCTAGATTAGTTACATCCTATCTCCCCACTTCCCTCCTTTCACCAGCAAAACTCATAGGAAAATATATGAATCAATGTCTCAGTCTATTAACAACATTGGTTTATTTTTAAATCTCAAAAAAAGGTGAATTCTATCATTGTCTTTGTCAGTGAGAATAAAAATCCTGTTACATACCTCTTCATTTGTATTTATTGAATGCTTTACTCTGCTAGGTGCTACAAAATTAACAAATGGAGAAAATTATAGATTAAGTAATCCTAAAACAAAATATAATTAAAAAATCATGATGAACAATAAAAGAAAATTGGAAGGTGCTATGTGAAAATAAACAAAAAGAAAGAACCAGTGGAACTGTGGGAGTGGTGGGCAGGTCAAAAAAGAAACAATATTTGAGCTGAGATGTAAATAAAGGACATTAACTTAGCAAAGGCTGAGAAGAAGAGAGGTAGAACAAGGTCCAAAGGAAAAGGAAGTTACAGGCGAGGAAAGGGTGTATGAAGGCCCTGAGGCAGGAGAAAGCCTGCTTGTTGAAAATCCAGTAGAAAGTTTAGAAGGACTAGCACAAAAAGAGAAGGATAAGGTGGAGGGTTTGCTGATACCATAGGAAGTTTTCTCTTCAAGAGCAAGTGGAGGGTCTGGGGAGATAGCTCAGCACTCTAAGCAACTCTCTGACAAGCACAATGACCCAGGTTCAGTCTCCAGTACTGCATGCCACGCCAGCCCTGCACCATGCCAGCCACTGAAACCAGGCAGGTGGCTCACATCTGTAACCTCAGTTCTGAGGAGTCTGGGACAGAGGGTCACTATGAATCTGAGCTATGTAGCAAGACCTTGTATCAAGAAAGAAAGAAAGAAAGAAAGAAAGAAAGAAAGAGAGAGAAAGAGAGAGAGAGAAAGAAAGAAAGAAAGAAAGAAAGAAAGAAAGAAAGAAAGAAAGAAAGAAAGAAAGAAAGAAAGAGAAGCAAGTGAAACACATCCACAGGTTTCAAGACATGTAGTCAGGGTCACATTTTCAAAAGCTCAGCTGAGTATAATGTAGGAGAAATATTAGAGCAACGATTGCATTGAGTTAAACTGAGAGCCGATGACAGTAGTGCCTGCTGTCTGGGAACCAGTGAGTCAGAAAGGAACGTGTGTGGGTTCTAGGGAAATTTAGAAGGTAAAAGCCAAGGGCCTGCACTATATTAAACACATGAAAATATTAGCAAATCAGTCTTCAAAACCATTCATATTTACTTAGTCTTCCCCCTTTTCATGCTGGATTTTAGAAAATTTTTGTATGCAAATGGTAGTATTTTAAGAAAAATTATAAAACTCTCCAATGTTTATGTTTTTTAAGGAAAGCATAAGTCTTCTTCAACTTAAGGGCCTATTTCAGGATATAGATATCTTTATTCAATTGTTTTTTCCCTATTACTATATTTGTAAGAGACTCTCCTAGCTTGAATTTACTTCCTTTATTCTAATAATGTAGAATTATTGATAGCCTCTTTCCATTTAGAGCCGAGTTCTGAATCTCCAGTTCTCTATGTGTGTTCCCAAGAACTGGTCCTGGGAAAAAGAATAGATTTTACTTAAAATTCTTTTATAAGCAATACCTTGACAACATTTTATGCTTCCTTCTCAAGCTTTTTGGAGCCTTTAGTATATTAACATGCATTATGGATTTCCAAGAAAGAACCATAGGATATGTAATCTACAAGACCCATAAGATCTCAAGTAAAAGAGCCACATATTTCTTAGGTTAGCATGAACAGATCTTTGCATGTAATGAGCCTTTATAATTTGTTAAATGAATGAACATATGGATTGAGTTATAAACCTGTATTGGTCAGGGTTTTACTTAGAGGAACAGAACAGATATAAGGAATGGATATTAACAAAAAATATACAATCTATAAGGAATTATAAGATTGACTTACACTAGTCGGCCAGAGTCCAATGAGGAAGCATGCAGAGGGTGTCTGCATGCTCTAGACTGAAAAATTCAGTCCCAAAGTCTGAACTTCACTGCAGCACTCCATGTAAGTCTCTATCTGTGGGCTGATGGGTCTGTGCTGGAAGACTGAAGTGTTTGTAATGGACGCTGATGAGTTTGCGATGGATGGCGAAAGATCCAAGCTGGAGGCTGAAGAGTCTGCGCTGCAAGCCAGATAATGAAGTCCAGGCTGAATGCGAAGACTGAAGTTTCTCCCACAAAGTGAAGTCTTGACTCCTTCCTCAGCCCTTTAAAAAGTTTCTTTGTGCTCAGTCATTCTGAAGTGGGCCCATTGTGCCCTAGGGTGGAACCAATCGTAGCCCAGGATGGGTCCTTGATCTGGCTCTAGGGAGGAGCCAGTCATATCCTAGGCAGTCCCTGGTCACCCTCCAGGAAGGAACCAATTGTACCCCAGGGCAGGGCTCCCACCAACAGGAAACCAGGCTGCTGAGTCATCCAGCCAAGTTGACACAATGTATCAACCACTACAAAACCCTAATACTCAATCTCTCAAATGAGTGGGACAGAGGACTGGGAGTACATCTTGTTACTAGTGAGAATATCATAGGAGACCAAGCTTTCTGGAATATAAGACTACTCAGTGTTTTAAACTTGTTATTTCATTGGTACATTTTAAACATACATAATGGTAATAATGGTAACATTCATCATAGAATGTACTGGTACTGGTACTAATATATATATGTACACACACACGGTTCAGTCCACCCTGGGGATTGGGCTGGCATGGCATGTGGTGCTGGGGTTCAAACTGCGGTCCCTGCACTTTGCCTAAGCTTGCCTAAACAGGTGCTTTAGACTGCTGAGCTATCTCACCTGCCCCTACATGATATATTTTGCTTTTACTCCCATTCTCTTCCCCTCTGCTTAACCACCTCTCCTTCTTATTTACCAAAGCTTTGTTTATATCTTTCCTTCCACTCTTACTTTTTTTTTTTTTTTTTGTGGAACTGGGGATTGAACTCAGGACCTTGAGCTTTCCAGGAAAACAATTATTCCATTGAGCTATCTCTATCTCCCCAGCCCTTCTTGCACATTTCTATACAAAATTTTATAATTATTTATTTTAATGCCCAGCCCAGAAAGAACCTGTGTTATGATTTGTGTGCCATTGTCCCCTGAAAGCCTGATGCAGTCATGGGGTGGCTTGGCTTCTGGAGTTTGTGATTGATTTTTGATCCGATGCTAGAATTTCAGGTGTGAGTGCTACACCCTAGCCCTGGGGTGAGTAAATTGCATTACAGTATAAGGAAGGGAAAGAGGCTAGCCAGCTGCCTAAGCTGCTGCCACTCCCTTTGCTCTCTGCTCTCCACC
Source organism: Myocastor coypus (assembly GCA_004027025.1). Lineage (NCBI taxonomy): Eukaryota > Metazoa > Chordata > Mammalia > Rodentia > Myocastoridae > Myocastor > Myocastor coypus. The sequence continues at coordinate 38,554 of PVJA010012414.1, read as the reverse complement.
ACCACCCTGAACGGTTGCTCTCTACCATGCGCCACTCTACCTTGGAGCCAGTTGAGTATGGACTGAAGCCTCCACTAACTGTAAGCTAAACAAACCTTTTCCTTCCTTCATTTTGGGTGTCAGGTATTTGTCCCACCAATGAGACAAAACTGAGACAGTAGATAACCAATTTGCAGTTTCTACAACATTCTAATACACAATATAGCTAACCACTTTAAAACAGAATTATACTCAACAGCCAAGACAAGTTGGTCTACTGGAGGAAGTAACCAAGACTCCTCTTGCAAAATCTATGAATATTTTCTTTCCCTTTAAGGAATATAAAAATTTAAATGTTGACTGGGCAAATAGTTGTTTCCATTTTTCAGTTGTTTACTTAATGAAAATTAACTCTTTTGTTTCCTTCAGGCATGATCAAAGACCTTAAAAAGAGGTAAATTAACAAATAATAAGATAAAGCACAGAAAGAAATTACTACTCCACTTATCTAAACACATCTTTCTCCCTGGTTCACGAAATAAAGAGCAATAGAAAAGCAATCCCATTTGAAAAAATCACATTATGACAGAAGAGCAAACACATGGACTGCCAGGCAATCAGAGTTTACGTATGGGATTATCTATGTGTTTTGTCAAAAAGAAGAAATGGCACCACTGAAATTATAGTAATCCTAATAAATTTGGGAATCCAATTTATCATTTTATTCATTTCATAACTAATAGGTTCTTCAGCAATGCAGTAAGAAGATAGGAAAGATAAAACAAGCCTTTATTAACTCCAAAGACACAGAGCAGATCAAGCGCAAATGGGTCAGGTAGATCCTCTGGCCTGAGACAAAGAAAGCTGGGGCTTTGTGGATTTCCATTAGGGGTGGATTGATGAGGATGTTTAGAAATATCTGAGGAGCTGATTGGATCTTTCCTGTGGCAGGAGGAAAGGTGAAAGGAAATTGCATCCTGGGCTGGGTTAGAGAAGAAGGGGAGAGGTGGTCTCTGGGAAGACACATTGTCGTTTTAAGGGCTTCGGCCATATTAGATGACCAGTGTAATAATTCAACAATTCATGCTACGGCATAATCTATCAATAACCTCAATGTTTTCCCTTTCTTTTTTAGATTTGTCCACTTCAAAACTAGTAGGCATAGGAAAATGTGCACTTAGTATATTTATTTTCTTATAGTTCATTAAAACTATACATTTTTTTCATATGTGCATGTATACAAATGCATGCATGCACACACACAATACACACCATTCTCACAGGACTGAGTTTTCTGTGTTTTACTTATGGTATTGCTACAAAAGGTGCTTTATTGCTTTTCTTTTCCTAAAATCTGTTTGTGTATCTTTTTCTCTTTTATCATTTAGAAATCCAGCAAGAATAGTGGTGGAAAAAATTATGGTGGTACCCATAGTTCTATTTGGGAAAAATCAATTGTATTTTTTAATGAAGTGTTAACTTGAAAAAATGAGATTTTTTACTGCTAATGGAACCGTGTTTATAATAACACCTCTCTAACCTGAAGACAACTTGTTTCATGACCTCAGCAGCCTAAAACAGATCTAAGAAAATGGAATTGAACTAATCAGTCTGTGAGAGCCAAAATAGGTAATAACAACAAAAAATAATGCTAGCACCTCATACGGCCAGGTCAGGTTGTCTTTAAATCCCTTTAAAAGGCTTTCATAAACATAATCTCATTTGATCTTGTTAACAATATTAGAAAAAAGAAAGGATTGGTAATATTATCTCCATTTTTTAGATAACAAGTCTATACTTTCCACATAGTATTCTGCCTTCATGAGAGCAATGGATGGGCACTATTAATAATTATGCCAGGACAACAAACATAAAAAAATGATCCCAGGCAAGCCAGAGGAATGATCATCCTAGAAATACGATGCCTTATGTCATGCCCATACTTAGGCAGGCCCCACTGCCTTTCTCCCAGAATTTATTCACTCCCTGGAATTGTTGATGGGTTGTTATTAAACAGGATGTTGGGCCTGATATATATATAGCTCAGCAGCACAGCACCTACCTGGCAGGCTCGAGGCCCTGAGTTTGATTCCCTGTACCAAAATAAAAATTAATTAATTACTTAATTAATTAAACTAGAAAACAAAAGGAAAAAAGATGTCATCTGTGGACTAACAGTGACAAAAGCAAAGTCAGCAAGAAGCACAGGACTCACATTCTATAGAGATTTACTAGAATATCAATGACTGACAGAAAATACCGGCTCCATCTTAAGTCTAAGGCATTTGATACTCAGAAAGACAGTGATGTTAAGCTCAAGTAGCTATGTTACAGAGTAATAGTATCACTAAGCTTCTCTTCGGGAGAGTTTACAACTTAAGTTTGCAGACTAAAAAATTGGAGAAAAAAAAGGGTACAAGGATAGCCAATATTTTGGCCCCATCCCTTCAAAGTCAGTGAAGACTCAGGACATAAGAGCTCCTATCCTGTAACATCCTATAACTCAGTGGTGTCCCAATTTTTCTGTTGAAAGAAATTATGAGGTCACAGAGGAAAAGGATCAATAATGTATAGTGTGCCTAAAGAGAGTCACCTAGAGAGAAAACATTTTCTCAGGCTTTCACAGAGAACAAACTGGTTAAGCAATTCTGTGACTCATCCAGATGGCTGACCCTGAAAAAAGTCCTACAAAACACATTACAGGGTTTCAAGGTAAATCCTGAGGGAATTTGACTGAGCTTGTCAGATACAAAAGTAACATATTTTGTTATATAGACCTTACTTTAATTTGCTTTAACCACCCAGCAGAATAGTTTAACCATTAAACATGAAAAGTAAAGCCACTATTGGACTATGTATACAACTACTTTTTGTTTGTTCAATGAGAAGAAATATGCGTACCAACAGTGTTTAGAAAATTTATGTCTGCATCTTACATTCTGAATGACTACTATGAAGATAACAATAAACACTGTATTGATTATTTGTGGCTGTCCTACTGACATGTTTTGAAACTGTCTCATTGCTATTTTCTTCTTATTGAAATTAATAAAATTTTAAAAAAGAAGCACAGGACTGACCTGAAGTACAACATAGCCACATTAGGCTCGTAATCCAAATCACAGTGACAAGGGACTTGGTGAATGAATAACTAATGTTCCAATACAGTGTCAAATCACTGCTGAAAATACAAAAACAGTGCCCTGGCTTTGAATCATAGCAATGCAACTGTTCTGGTCTCAAGACCCTGGTCCCCAGGACTTCTGGTCCCGTGAGTTGGTTAGAGGAGTAAGACATGAGCAAAGAGAAAGTACAAAGGTGGAGCAAAGAGGAGTAGAATCAAATAGTGTCTGCAGCCCACAAGTGGAGACATACCCTGCAGGTAGCATCCTATGAAAAAAAGCAGGTCCTGGGTGTGCACATGGCTAGGGCCCTGGAGTGTCAATGTCAGACTTTAACCTCTGGTTTCGGCTAGGCTTAGCAGCCAGAGGAAGCTCTTCAGTGGCTGCAGCTGGCCAGAAAGGAAAGCCATCTCTTGGGAGCCCAGTTATGAAAGATTTCATCCTCTGATCCTGGTCTTTGCCTATGGATGGTAAAAGGATGCTGCTGGTCCAGGCAGCACTCCAACAGCATCTTATTCTCCAACTAACATTCCCTGTTGCTCAACTATGTAGCTTTGGCCAGCTTGCCAAAACCCTCTGGGCCTTATTTTCATCTATAAATGTGGGCATTGCATCCTTTAGGTCACAAGTCAGCAAACTATAACCCATAAGACAAATATAGCCAGGCACCTATTTCTAAAAATAAAGTTTTATTGAAATCTAACCACTATCATGCATTTTATGTCTACAGCTGCTTTCTATCACCCAGGAAGAAGTTAAGCAGCTGCAAAGAGATGCACGGTCTACAAAGCCAGAAATATTTCCCTTGCTGCAGAATATTTACTGCTTTGTAAGGCAAGTTTGCCAATAAATGACTATAGATTCTTTTTTTTCTTCTTCTTCTTTTGTCTCTTTGAGATAGGGTCTCACTATGCAGTTCAGGCTGGGCTTCGGCTCACTTTGTAGCCCAGGCTGGTCTTGAGCTTGTAATGATCCTCCTGCCTCAGCCTCCTGAGTGCTGGGATTACAGACGTGCACCAACATGCCCAACTTATTATTTCTTGACTATTTTTATTGATTCATTATTCTGATTATTCATTATTTTTAAATATACATATGTACAAGTAGAGAAATCCACATATGAAAAATAGACAAGGCTGTTCTTATTGTTAATTATGTTATACCCTTAGACTTTTCTGCCTCTGTTCCCTCTAGCAATTTCCTACTCATCCTCTTCCTCTTGAGGTTTTTCCTGTTCCTTCATTTTGCTTCCACTGCTTTCTCTCTTTTTGTGTTCACCTTTCTTTCTACTGGTTTGTTGTTGTTGTTGTTGTTGTTTTGTTTTGTTTTGTTTTGTTGTGGTACCAGGGATCAAACTCGACCTCGTGATTGCCAGAAAGCTACTCATGCCACTGAACCATGTCCCAAACCCTGCTCACCTTTCTTAAAAACACTTGTCCATAATTAACTCTAACTACTAACGCTTTGAAGTTATACAGGGCTTTGAAACTGCTATAACATGATGTCAAGAATAAAATAATTTTTCTGAAACTAAAACAAGTAAGGAACAACAAGATTAAATTATTTTCATCTTTGTCTCAAGGTGGTATCATTCTTTTCCACTTTTCCTGCAGAATACCACCCCTGGGCTCCTATCCCATGCTCCCCAACCCACATGCCTGTATCAGAATGTGTGCCTGACCTTAAATGGGCTCTTTCTCTGCTGTTCCTCTCGTCGGAGCTCTGTCAGCCTTACATTTCAGCTCTGCACCTTGCCCTTTCTCTGCCAGCTGTGCCCACCCTGTGTGACCTTGACCATCTTGCTTCCTGCTGACTCTGGTTTTCCATGCTTTCATATTCTTCTGATCATGCTGCCAGCATTTTGGCTGAATTCCTTCCCCTCATATCTAAAAGTCCCTCTCCTTCCCACTGATATTTTTCTTTCTACATCACTTTAAATCACATGGCAAAGTTCTATTTTTACCTTTTCTTTAAATATCCTTACCCTTGAGCATTCAATGATTCTCATTTTTTCCCTGGAATACCCAGGGAATCTCAGATGGAGAATACCCACCAGGCCGCTGGTTATTTGTATTTCAACAATCAGCCTTGGGGTTCCTTTCCTAGCCTTCTGCCATTAAGAGGACTAAAGCAAAACATTGAAACAAACCATAGTATGTACTTTACTCTGTGGTAAATCTGAGAACAGTCAATCAATTTCAACTGATAACAAGGGACTGTGCATCCCATAATCATAGCTAAACCTGCTGCAGTTTGGTATTGGTAAAGAAAAGAAATAGAGTTGAAAGTTCCTAAGCAGTCTAGTTAAGAGCCTTTCTCATCCACACTGCCAATTTATTTTCAGTACCAGTCAAAAGGCCAGTAGGGTGAGAAACAGGTGCTCTAATCCTAAAGTACCTCAAGTATGGTGTGACCTTAAAAATGCAAAATGAAAACTAATATTTAGTGAACTATCTGTGTATGAGTTTGTGTGTACAGTAAGTACAGTACTTTGCAGAATTGTCACTTGAATCAGGGTGTACAGTAATTTAGATCATACACTGCATAAGACTAACACATTGAAGAAGCCTGTCGCATCATGACCCTCCGTTATTGGAAGGTTTTTCATTATGCAATTGTTAACTTCTGTGAGTGAGCTATATGTTTATGAAGTTCAAGTATATCATATTCCACTTGGATTTATGAAAGAATAATCTGGTTATTAGAGTTTGATGATCTAGCAATAGTCAAAATAGCCTGTGCTTCTAAACAAAAAGTAGGTTTTCTCATTGGTATCCTAATTAATATCTAAAATTCTTTTTTAGGCTCTCAACACCATCAATATACTGCAGTTCATTTGTTTTCTGCATTAAGTGCAGAGTTGCATTTTAAATACAGACACTCTCATTATGATACAAATAGTGAGGTAGTAGCAGCTAATATTAATTTAGCATTAATAATATACAAAGTAAGCACTAAATTGACATAAATTAGAGATTACTATGTAACAATCTGCTAATTATATTAGAGCATTTGTTTACTTGTTGCTATGGAAATTTCATAATTAGGCGCTATTAAAATTTTTGGCCTGTTACATATCTATTATTTCTAAATTTGATTTTCTAATTATTGTGATTAAAAGTTCCAATCATATATTATGTTTAATAATTTGATTTATAATATTTATTCAGAGTGATTTTGTTTATATAATTGTAATTAATGAGAAATATATAAAGTAACCTCAAAAATTGTTGCTTTACTTTTCTGTAGTTCCCACAAAGGGAGCCAGTGGGTTAGCAGCTGCTCTGACCCTGCCATCCTCCTTGAAGAAAGGGGTGCGGTTATTGCCTCTCACAAATGACGAACAGACTTAGAAACGATAAATAACTTGTCCAGTTCCCTGGAAATGGCAAACTGTACAGACAGGATACAGACCCCAGCTTGAGCCAGAACTCTGCATAAGCACCTTTGCTGTCTGCCTGCTGCGGAACTTCTCCACCCCCAGAAAGCACCATCCTTACTTGCCTGCTTTGCTTTAATCGGTTTGCCTTCACTGGGACAAAATAACTCCACACTTGCAACTAAAACAAGAAATGATTTGGGTTTTTTTTGTTTTGTTTTGTTTTGTATTTTGTTTTTTGGTTTTTTGGTGGTACCAGGGATCGAGCTCAGGACCTTGCACTTGCTGGGCAAGCACTTACTCCATTGAGCTATCTCCCCAGCCCAATGTGGTTTATTTTGGCTCCCAGCTTCACTGAGTTCCAGCCACAGTTTTCAGGCTCCAAGGTAGAAATAGCATGACAAGGGACCTGACATGGGAAGGGTGCTGAGGACAAGGTGGTCAGGAAGCAGAAAAGGGAGGAGCCAGGGTGACAATACTCCTTCCAAGTCATGCCCCAGTGACCTGCCACTTCAGACCAGACTCCTCTTCGAAACATGAGACATGTGGGGAACAGTTTTTACCTAAGCCATAACACTGCCTAGGCAGTCAATGCTACTGATGTCATCAGATGTGCAACAAAAATGGAGAACATTTCTTCCAGAAAGACACAGTGGTGACAGTGGCCAAGGGTCACAATGAACAAGCTAGAAGTCCAAGTTAGCCCTGGATCTCCAAAACATGCATACAATCTAGGGTGCTGAGATTTGAACATACCCCACAAAACTCAGGTGGAACTTGAATCCCACTGCGGGGTATGAAGAAGTAGGGCTTTGAGATGTTACTAGGTCATCTGGGCCCACCCCCTGAATGGAGGTTAATTGGCTGACATGAAATTGGACCCATTATAAAAACCAGTAAGGCTTGGTCTCTTTCATGCACCCCTCTCCCTGTCTGATGCTCTGTGCTTCCTTGGAATTTAGCAGTCTCTGCCTATAAAAGGCACTCACCAGATTCCAGCTTCAGCCCTATAGCCTTCTACCTGTAGAACTGAGAACTGAATAAACCTTTATTGTTTATAAATTACCCAATCTGTGTTTTTCAGTTATAGCAACAGAAAAGAATGAAGCCACAAGGACAAATGAGAAACATATTTTGATAAGAAGCAGTTCTCAACTCAGGCTTTTCCAGACCCTTTCCTCTAAAGCCTTTGGTGCTGCTCTAGCACAGCAGCACGCACCCTGCACACCACTCCAGTCACCCACTCGTCCAAGCCAGGAACCAAGGAATCAGTCTCAATCAGCCTCAGAGAAAAGCACTTGCCTTTCTCTCCCCAACCCACCTCTTCACCAAGATCAATGAATTTGGCTTTGCAAACATCTCACATCCTCCATCATCTCCTGTCAGGATTATTGTGGTACCTGGCACTCTCTTAAGGCGTGCTAACTCCTCTCTAATGTGTTCTTGCCTCTGCAGGCAGATTTGCTTTTCACCAGTTCACAATTCACATTGACCAGAAGCTCCCAGACTTCAAACCCCACCCCAGCCAGAAGGTCCTGCACCATCCCACAATCCCTCCCAGAAGGTCCTACACAATCTTGCCCTCTTTCGAATGCCTCTCCACATCTCTTCTAGAGTCTTTCTAATTCTCAAATCTTCCCAGCTCCCACTTACTATAGGCCTTTGCTTGCTGTTCCTTCTGGTCCACTTCTTGACCTCATAACTATAGAATTCATCTAGCACATCAGGGCCTCCAAGTAAGCCTACCTGAGCTTGATCTTTCCCCAGTGCCCTGGTCACTGTGTGAGCATCTCCTAAATTGCATCTTTTATTTTTTCCTTCAGTGATTTTTATCATGAGTCATGATCATATATTGATAAATAGTTATCTAGTATGTATTTCCACTTAATGATTAATGTCTGTCTTCCCATGGTTCTATAAGCTGCCTGTGGGAAATAGTCCCACGTTCCATAGTCATCATTTGAATCTCTGTGCTGAACACAAAGCATAGGTCACTAAATTCCTGTTCACTAGCCAAAAGAACTAGCATTGAGCAAATTACTTAAACTTTCTCCGTTTCTCTTTGTTCCACTGTGAAAAAGGCATAATAGCAATACCAGCCTCAAAGGTCTTTGTAGTATCAGCTATTTAAAGCACCAGACAGAGTAGGTAGGCCCTTAACACAGGGTAGTTACTCGCACTATTTTCAACGGGCGTGCTAAAGGCTGCAAAGATTAGTCCCCATTTGCAATTTCTCTTAGTTCTATAAAATAAGACATTCAGACAAACAAACTCAGTCCAGGGTAAGAGTTTGTCAGTTGAACTATCAAATCGGGCCTAAGGCAAAAATAGAGATTGGATGACACACAGAGTATCTCCTAACTTCTCTCCCCTAGGAACCCTCAAGAATCCCAGTGCCTGTGTCACAAGCCTCACGTTCTGGGGAAGACTGGGCAACTCCTACCTCCCCAGGGTACCCGTAGGTGTGTGTGCATGTGTGTGTGTGTGTGTGTGTGTGTGTGTGTGTGTGTGTGTATGCATGCATGCATGTGCGTGTGCGTTCCTGTCAATCAGCTAAACCCTTCAAAGGCAAGAGTCATCTGAAAGATAAGTTGTTTTTCATTTCCATGTTCGTATCCAACTCAACTAAAGCAAACAAGTTTCATTGAATGAATCAATCAGTCAATCAATGAACGAACGAATGAATGAATGAATGCAGGACTGAATGAAGGAGAAGGAAATGAAATCACACGCAAGGTGGAGGGATACGTGAAAAAAGATGACTGGGCTCCCGGGGGAAGCGGGCAGGGGAGCCCAGAGCCTAGCGTCACCTCGGAGGCCTTCCAGAGACACTGGCAGAAGGAGCGCCTCTAGGAGGCAGCGCTCTGCCATTTTACCCCTGAGGCAGATCTTTGAACAGGGTGGAGCAATTTCTTAACTGTTACCACGATTCTTCATCTGTAAAGTAGGGCTAATGACAGTGACCTTCCTCTCTTCTGTGGGATAATTAATTAATAATTGCAGGCTCCTTTGAGGGTATAAAGAGCAATACAAATACTAAGCATCACAGGATCCCCATAAAGTCTCTGCCACCTTTTCTCAACACACTCACTGCTCTGGATGCCTTTGATCTGCTGCTCTCACCTGGAACTGAGCGAACAATGCCTTTGTGTCATTAAGCAAATGCATAATGAGTGTTATGTGTTGTTAAAGCTTATTTAGCAATGTAACTTTTTTTTTTTTCTTAAATGGAGGGCAGGATGATGCAATCCAATGGCTATGAACATAAGTAAAAAGAGAATGGCATGGTATCCAGAGCCCTGAGGCCCACAATGTGGTATCAGAAGACCCCTGTGCCAATCTGAAGGAAGACAGGATCAGTGGGAGAGGAGAAAGGGGGAGAACCCGAGCAGGAGCCCTCACTCCAGTGCTACCCGTGCGCCTGCCAACATAGCTTGGTGCAGCTTACAAGAAAGAATCTGTGATACCAGGGATCTGAACGTTCTTCATCCCTGTGCTCTTTCTCAGGCCCATGGGTCTTTGCTCTGTGTGTTGACTGGTGAGGAGATGATGTTCTTCTCCGACTATAACATTTTTAGAGAGACAAGTGGCTAGCACGAGATTATGAAGCCTGTCTCCTCCTCTGCATTTTCCCCTTAATTCTCTCCACAAAAATGGCCCCGACTCCTGGCCAGGCAAGCTACTAAGCCCAGAAACGATGGTAACTCACCCTAGTGGGGGCTATACCCTCGTAGAATGTCCAAATATTCACAGCCTATTGATCACTTAATTTTACATAATGTTAAAAGACTGGTATTTATCTTTTCAGTGTTTCCTTTTGATTTAGACAAAATAAATAACCGTCATGTTCCTTTGCTTTATACTTTGTTAGTTTAGACTTTCAGGCTCTAGCAGTCTTCAGGTATTTGGTAATTCTACAAGCTAAATCCTTAAATGTTAGGGTTAACTTTTAAATCATGTTTTTTTTTTTTTCAAAAACTATATAAATTTACAATGTACTCCTCTCCCTATCTTCCTTTAACTAATACCCAAAACACAACGCTCATATACCCCTGTATCTTTTACTGCCTCGACGATAGGGATTTTATGTCTCTTATTTGGCATTGCTGTTTATAGTCATTCCTCCATAATTCTGGTTTTTGCTGACCTGCTTTTATTTCAGTATCCTTTCGAAAAATCCTTCTAGGCTTATTCAAACTTTGAAACTATTGGTAAATGCTGCAAAATTTTTCTTCACATGGAACAAGACCGCCACCTAGTGGCCAGGCCATACTCCCCTCCATACACACTTCCAGATTAATCATATTTTTATTTCCCGGGACTGTACCATAGAGATGTCCATAAAGGACCTGCCCCTTCATTTCTCAGATGAGTAAACTGAAGGTCAGAAGTGTGCCATTCAGTCTAGCCCTGGATGCCACAGTAAGACCAATGCTCCAGCGGTTACCAACCTGTGGGTCGCGACCCCGGCGAGGGGGGGGGGGGGGGATCGAATGACCAAAACACAGGGGTCGCCTGAAGCCATCGGAAAATACATATTTAAACCCATGCTATGCCATGGTGAAATGTTATTTATTTATTGGAATTACAGTTTTGAAGTAGCCACCAAAATTATTTTTTGGTTTGGCGTCATCACAGCATGAGGAACTGTGTTGCGGGGGCACGGCATTAGAAACGTTGAGAATCACTGCTTTAACCAATGGCAACCCTCTGTTGGGGCAGGCCATCCAGGGGAGCCAATCCAAGCCCTCTACTATATCGATGAAAAATTAGGCTCCTGATTTGAGTGGATACGGAAGGTACTTTGCTGTCTTTCAGTTACGTGCTTAAAGAATTGAAAGAAAAGTTAGAATAAAAAGTAAAGGGAAAAAATGTGGGCATGGTGAGGCATACCTGTCATCCTAGCACTCAGGAAGCTGAAACAGGACGGTTGCCATGAGTTCAAGGCCAGCCTCAACTACATAGCAAGACCCTGCCTCAAAACAACAAAAACAGAGAAGAAGGAAAAAAAGAAGACTAAAAGTAATAGTATTAAGAAACAGAAGCAGTGAGCAATAAAATGAATATAAAATATTACTATATCAGGAAGTAAATTGCAACCATTTAGTATTTCAAACACAGTAACAAAGAAAGACTAGAATGAAACTATATGTATATGAGTTATTTTATAATTCAGTTAATAACCTAGAGTGAATCATGGAATCTATTGGAGAAAAAGTAACTTCCTCAGTGATTTGACACTGTATTAGGCAGCAGTCAGTAGAAAGATAGATGTTATGCAAGATATATAAGGATTTGCAAGATTACTATGACCACCCCAGAGTCAGGTGTGGAAGGGCATGAAAGGGCTGACTGCAAGCTGGAGATCTGAAGGATCCAGTCAAATGCCTGAGCTCGCTGTAGTGCCCTGTGTGAGTTCATATTGAGAGACCTCAGGGTCTGCGCTGGACGCCTCAAGAGGACATCCAAGGTGGAGACCAAGACTCCTCTGAAAGAACAAAAGGCAGCCTTTCTTCATTTTTCTTTTACTCCACTCTGGAGACAATGCTCCCCAGGGCAGCTTTCCCACACGCAGAACTCCGCTGAGCTAGTTTAGTTGGGCATTTCTTACTCAAGTTGACACAATCAGTGAACTATCGAACACCAAATACTGAGATCAATGAGTATAATATAAAATCGCCAGAGATCACTGTAATCAGGACTCCCAGGACAAATTTGCTAATAAGTGTAATTAATTGAAAATATTTTAATTCAATTCTGTTTGACAAAATTGGAAATGTCCTACAAATGTATGGACTGCACATGAAGAATCAGTAGAAGTTTTCCAAGTCTAACAAAAATCCTAATAATTTTTGTTATATGATCAATAAGGGGTTTGTGACACTATTAAATGTTTCTAAATTATCAAAACTGAAGACCAAATTTCAGTCAGTCCTCATAAAATTTTGTAGTAAGTCTAGTTGATCCTTCTATTCTGTACACAGAATATATTCTCAAAACATTTCTATATCAAGAGACTTTTGAAGTGTTTACTTGCAAAACTGTAGGGGAAATTGTGTCCAAGTCTGAAACCATTATGGAGAGCAGTGTAGACACTCCTTAAAAAACTAGAACTCGAAATCCCATTCAAACCAGCTGGGAATTTTCCCAGAAGAACTAAAACCATCATACCATAATGATATCTGTGTACTTATGCTTATAGCAGCATAATTTTTAATAGCCAAATCTTGGAAACAACCAAAATGTCCAACATCTGAAGAATGGCTTAAATTAGTTTATTAATAAGAATATTAGATTCTTTTTGTAATGTTGCAATACTTGTACTACCCATCATTAAATATTTGTTATTTTTTATTTCTTTCTTTATTCCAAATGAATACTGGCCATGGTACTTAACTTGGTATTCATAATTTTGGACTCTTTTTCTTAAAGAGAGATTCCTAAGTTGTGTATGCTTCTGAGTCATTTCTTCCCAGAGCTTCTGTTCACGGTAAAAAATGATGTAGTTGAGTCATTTAATTCATAACAGAGAAATGAAAGGTCCTATGTTTTCCTTAATATCCTACAAAGAGTTCTGTGTCATGAGGACCCTATGAGTGCAAGGCATGTAACAAAGTGAGTCCTTGGGCAAGGGGGTGCACGCCTAGAATCCAGCACTCCAGGAGGCTGCGGCAGGATTTCTATGAGTCTGAGTCCAGCCTCAACTAGATAGTAGGTTCAAGTCCAGCCTGAACTGAATGTATATACATACTTTGAAAATAAAGTTACCTGCCTACAATATTGTATTTATCAATAATGTCCAATGCTAGTAGCCTCAAACTTAAAACAAACAAATATTAAAAGAGTTACAAAGAAAGTCACTTTCTGTTATTGTTTTTTGCAGTATCAGAGACTGAATTTGGGACCTGGCACTTGCCAGGCAGGTACTTATGATGCTGAGCTATATCCCTGGCCCAAGAAAATCACTGTTAATGAGGAAAATGGACAGAGATTTGGGGTTAGTGTACCATGCTCCATTTTACAGTTTTAGGGGGAAAGAAAGAAAGGAAGAAAGAAAGAAAGAAAGAAAGAAAGAAAGAAAGAAAGAAAGAACTTTTATAAATTACATGCCATATGCCTATTATCAGGCAATAAAATTAATATAAAATGCATTATAAAGAAAGAAACTGTTAAACTGAAATAGCTTAGCAGTAGAGGACATCACACAGCACAGTTTTATGAAAGTTTTATGTGTAGGAGGTGAGTGGTATAGGACTGTAACATAAAAGGCATTTCTTACTGTGAACCATAGCTTAAAATGTTTGAAAAATAAAGAAAAGGAATAGAGGGGTGGCTGTATCTTGAGGTACTAGAGAAAAAGAATTGTAGGGACAGCTTTCAGACAGTGTGGTAATTTACAGCCAATTATTTGTAAATTCATTAGAATTTAGGAGGCATTTTCCTATAGAAATAATAGTTTAAGTCAAGACTGAATTTACAGAAACCACAAAAGCCTATTTAACTTACAAGTAGTATATAAATAATATTATTTTGTAGGCTAGGATATGATATGATTAATACATCCTGACATGACATAATAAAATAACGCAGTATAAATGAAGTATTATCGGGACTATAGCCCTAAACCAGTAAGTCCAATTCAATCTCTGCCACCCTTAAGACTCTTTAGCAAGCTGTTCTAAAGTAATAGAGTTTCAATCACACAACATAATGGGTATATATTTCAAAACGTTATTTAACATTTTATAATAAATCATTTAATATTTTGTATTTTGTATTCCCACTTGATTTACTATAATTCTCACCTAAATCTTTCTGAGTTAGAACCAATCACACCGTCTCACTATCGTGTCCCAGAAAAAACAAAAACAATACTAAGTGGACAAAAATAATTTTTAATGGACAATAGTAAGGTCAGAGGATGTGCTTATTTTAAGTTATAGCATTTGTAATTCTTCCCTTAAGATAACTCTAGAGTGTTAAAATTGTTGATGCCTCTAAATAAAGAAACAAAAGAGTAAAGAGTTACATGCAACTGCCAAGCTTAATAAAAATCTGCAGGAGGGAAAGTCATCTTGCATGAGAGCCACAGAATAATAAATGAGCATGCAGTCCTTTGAGTTTACTCTGTCCTATGTTACGACAGCAATAAGGGAATTACATCCTCCTGATGATTATCCGATTCAGCAACATAAAAGAGTTGATCTCAGCACCATACCATTCACACGTTGATCCTACATAGCTGAGTATACATCGTCTAGATAAGTGTGTACAGACAGGAAGAGAGAGGGAGAAAACTGGACATTGATGAAACCCTTTCAATGTGAGGGGCACCACATTCGATCCATTACATGCATCATCTTAGAAGCAGAATGAAACATGTCCATTTTGTACTAATAGTTTCTTAAGTTAAAGAAACTATATTGGTTTTCTGTGGCTGCTATAACAAGTTACAGCAAACTTAGCGATCTGATATAAATATATTACCTACCCTACAATGCTCTAGTTCAGATGTCCAAAATAGGCCTCCTTGGCTAAAATCAAGATGTCAACAGGGGGCCTGCGAGATATCTCAGTGGACTAAAACACTGGCTTCAGCAAGCTTAGGCAAGCTCAGGAACTGTGGTTCGATTCCAGGCACCACATGCAGGGCCAGCCCTGTTCCCAAGGTGGGCTGGGCATGCCAGGGTGTAGGCGTAATGGCACACGCCTGTAATCACAGCGCTGGGGAGGCTGAAAGCAGGAGGATCGACACAAGTCCAAGCTATGAACTGCACAGTGAGACCCTGCAACAACAAAATACATTGTTTCTTTGTATTTTGTCCAAGGGGGACTCCCTTGGCCTTGACCCTTCACCTTCAAAGTTGGGAACAGAGGGCTAAGGCTTTCTGAGGCCACTATCTCTCTGCTTCTCTCTTCTAATTCCTCCTTCCTCCTTTAAGAATTTTTATGATTACATTGGGTTCACCCAGATAATTCAGGATAATCTCCCTATTTTAAAATCCGATAATTGGTGTCCCCAATTCCCTTTTGCCATGCTTGTCCCCTGAGTTATTTGTATGTTTCAGAGATGAGGGTGTGCTCACCTGTTGGAAACTGATATTCAATCTACCACAAAATCTATGGTTAAGTGCTTTGGCCAGTGCTATACCTTGTACCAAGAACCTCATGCACACACAGGTGGGATTTCTGAAAGAAGTTTGGATGATAGGGGCCTATTGCTGACTTTCTGTTAAGAGGTGGGGCCTGACTGGAGGTGGTTCACAGGGAGAAGACCTGGAAGGGTGTCCTGTGCCTCCCTTCCTGACTCTTCCCTTCTCCTCCTGAAACCTAAAAGAAAGGCACTATTAAGTAAATTAGCTTCCTATCTTGTTAGAATTTGTCAAGAAACTGTCTTGATGAGCAGATCACCTTGAAGTTAAGACAGAAAAGAGACAATTTTAGCCAGCTGAAGAGTGGGAGGTGATTGTGTCGAGCAGAGAAAACTGCATGTACTGGAAAGGAAATGAGGCCGGAGCTTGGCGTGCGTGAGGAACAGAAAGGAGTATGGCTGACACTTAGCAGGAAGGGAGGCAAAGTCACATAAGAAGAGAGATCCATTTCCTAGGCCATAGTAAAAAATTGCATTTTTAAGATACAGCTTTTACAGATTTCTAAGTGAATCCCCACACAGATGAGCAAAGTGATCCAATTTCCACTTTTAAGATCATTTTGATACTGAATATAAAGGGATTATAGAGCGAGAGGATTCAAAATGTTGCAAGAACGTATGAGAGAGAGAGAAAGAAAGAGCGAGAGAGAGACAGAGAGAAACAGAGGAGGAGCTAGCAATGCAAATGCGAAGAGAAGGCAAGTATCACATCTACTGTCCCGATGGAATTTCAGGAGTCCACAGTGGAGATAAGATACAGATGTTGAGGGGAACAGACAAGGGACCCTACTGTGGGAAAGATTTGTGTGAAGGATGGAGCATTTTAGGAAGAAGAAAACAGCGAAGCTTGCATTGAGAAAGTGTATCTTGAATGAAGAAGTCAGCATGTGGGAAAAAGGAAGACACTCGTTTGGTGTAGCAGTTGGGAGAGCAGACTGCTCCAAGAATCACCGTGAGTCATCACAGGCTGTGAGAGTAGACGCTGCAGCTTGACTGCCTGACCTCAGGCTCCTCTCTCCGTGAAGTGTCAGGTGAACTTGGACACCACTCCACGTCTCTGTACTTCAGTTTCCACATTTAGAAGGAGCCAAAGCTCTGTGCGCTAAAAACGCTAATGGAGTGAGTGCCCATAGCTCCACCTCCCGCTGTTCCACATCGACTAAGACGGGGACAGAAAGTAGTCTCCGGGTTTAGAATCCTGGAAATCCCTCAGAATCTTGACAATACTTGTTTTAGAAGCAAGGATGAAGAGAGAATAGGCAGTGAGGAGGCTGCAATAGCACACTGACCTGACTCTCTGGGTGAGTCTGGCTGCGAAGAGGGACTTGAAGCAGGACAGCGGCTGCAATATAGTGTTGGCTCAGTGGGTGTTCAATTTCTATTCTTGCTTATTTAGGATGGGAGATCCACATGGGCCTATAGAACTCTGGGAACCACAACTTCTCCTTTCCCCTCATTTCTACCTCTGTGCCTTGTGTTTAGAGGTCCCCAGAGCCTAGTGTGGTCATAGTTTGGGGCTCTTTCAGTGGTGGCTGAATCTAGAGTGCATGATGGATTCATGGTGCATTGCAAGGATTAAGGGTACCCTAGTACCCTTAAATGTGTGAGAGACGCTCAGCCTAAAGTGGGTAGGCTGGATGCAATATAAGGAACAGAAAGATGCTTGCTGCTGATTACTTGCAGTCTTCTGCCCACCATGAGCTGTGATGCCTGTCTACCATGGCATCCTGTGTTAGAGGCAGCTGATTATGGACTGAAAGCTCTACAAACTGTGAGCTGAATAACCTTTCTTCCTTTCACTTCACGGATTAGGTATTTCGTCAGGACAATTAGCAAAAGTAAGTAGAACACAGCAGCTTTGCCTTTCTTTTCCTTCCGAGCTTCTACTTTGACCCCTGAAACAGAGAGCAGGTAGAGTAGACACTTCTGGTGGAGATGAAGGAAGCTGTTGTGGTAGACTTGGCCAAAATATGTTCTTGCCTAATCCTAGTTTCTAATCCATAGCAAACATAGTATCACTAGGGAATAATCAGAATGTGTCTTCTAGGTTATTCTACCAGATAACTGAAATTCACTAAAGGAACGACTTAAAAGTAGACAAGTGAGGAGAGTGTGAACTTTGAATTTTGATGGTTTAGTAGAGCAGAAGCCTAGTAGGGTAGAGGACTATGGACAGCCTGATAGCAGCCTGAAAGTACTGACACCAGGTGGGCTGACATGAGAAATAAGTACATTCTGACCAGCGTGCTCTGGCAGTCTTTTAAGTTTGTGAGAACCTACCTCTTGTCAGCAGGAAGGACAGGCAGCCCCAGACGCTGGAATGAAAAGCCACTTGCTAACTTGTACAGCTGGATGCGGAGCACAGCCCAGGCTGTGTGCATGAGGGCACCGCATTTAAGTACAGCCTCAGACTGCCTTTTGGTTCCCTGGGAATGAGGTGGGGATGAGCAAAGATAGGGTACCTGTAACTCAGGGAGGACGATAGATATGATGATCTCCTTTGATAACCCAGACTTCTGCTGGGGGCTGAAAGGGAGTGGGCATGTCCAGCTGCTCCCACTTACCCACTGACCCCACAGCATCCCATTCCCAGAGCAGTTTGCTTCACATTACTTTTAAAACACATGGAAAACCTTCCTTGAAAATATATCATTAGGCCGGGCATGGTGGCGCACGCCTGTAATCCCAGCACTTGGGAGGCTGAGGCAGGAGGATTGGTGCAAGTTCGAGACCAGCCTGGGCTACAAAAGTGAGCTCACAGCCAGCCTGAACTGCATAGTGAGACCCTGTCTCAAAAAGACCAAAAAAAAAAAGAAAGAAAGAAAATATATCATTGTCATAGTCTTATTGATTCTTAATGAAATGGTGAGATTTACACTAAGAAGCAGATAATATCATAGGGTAACATTTTTAAATCTTTATTTATTTAGTTATTTATTTATTTATTTATTTATTTATTTATTTGCTACAGGGTCTCTCTACACAGCTCAGACTCCTAGTGATCCTCCTATCT
Organism: Myocastor coypus; assembly: GCA_004027025.1. Lineage (NCBI taxonomy): Eukaryota > Metazoa > Chordata > Mammalia > Rodentia > Myocastoridae > Myocastor > Myocastor coypus. The sequence goes on along the minus strand of PVJA010012414.1, from coordinate 19,910 downwards.
CAGGCTCCCCAACACTGGGATTACAGGCATGCACCACCACACCTGGTTTTGGTGGCTGGCTCATCACCAGGCCAGGGATTGAACAGCAGGTCCTAGTGCCTGCCAGGCAGGCACTGAAACTGCTGTGCTATCTTTCTTCGGCCCCTATGTCAGTGGTTCTCAACCTTTCTAATGCCGTGACCCCGCAATGCAGTTCCTCATGTTGCGGTGACCCCAAACCAAAAAATAATTTTGGTGGCTACTTCAAAACTGTAATTTTGCTACAGTTATGATTCAGAATGTAAATACCTGATGTGCATTATGTGTTCTCATTGCTACAAATCAAACATAATTTAAATATAGTGATTGATCACAAAAACAATATTAATTATATATTGAGAAATATTTATTACTAATTCCAATAAATAACATTTCACCATGGCATAGCATGGTTTTAATATGTATTTACCGATGGCTTTAGGAGACCCCTGTGTTTTGATCGTTCGATCCCTGCTGGGGTCACAACCCACAGGTTGAGAACCGCTGCCCTATATGGTAATGCCTCAAACACCTTTAGCACGTATTGACTTTCTTCATTCTTAAAATGGTTCGTGTTTTTGGACAGAAAACATATCCTACCCATGCACCCAGACTCTGATGAGATCTGGCACGTTCAGGGTGGTATGGTCGTAGACTGCTCCCTGACTCTGAAGGGGTATCTATCTTCATACCTCACTAAGACACCGTGCAACAATTTGCATATCTTTGGGAACAATGAGGACATTTTTAACATACTGAGGGGAATACTGACAAACACCATATTAAAAATAGCATAACTATTACGTGATTTCCTAAGGCAAATTAGCCTTAGTTTCTTGCCAAAAATTGACCGGCTCTTGTCCCCACAGAGTTAGCATTTGGGTCACCTGCTCAGAATTGCTACATTTTTTCTTCTTCCCTCTCAATAGGTCACTAGATTTTTTTGTAAACAGTGTGTGTCAAACAGTCATGAAGGAAAGAAAGAAAGAAAGAAAGAAAGAAAGAAAGAAAGAAAGAAAGAAAGAAAGAAAGAAAGAAAAGAAGGAAGAAAAGCAAGCAAGCTGGCCAGATAGCTTGGGCCAACCAAATAGCTCAGTGGATTATAGCACCTGAAAGCAGCCACAAGCAGGCACAGGAGCCTGGGGTTCAATCCCTGGAGCCTGCCATGCTAATCCTGCCCCTGGTCACACTGAAACAGCAATTGAGACTAGGCCAGGTGGTGCTCCCCTGTAATCCCAGCTCTCAGGAGGCTGTAAACAGGCAGATCACCACCAGTCTGATCTAATAGTGAGACCCTAAACACCCTTAGACCCTTTCTTAAAATACAAAAAAAAAAAAAAAAGAACTAAATTAAATAAAATTAAAAAAAGAAGTGCAAATACAGCTCTTAATCTTTCTCTAGAGCATGAGTTATATAACACAGAATTATAACATACTATTAAAAAAGGGCACTTTATGTACCGTAATAGTCATTTTATAAAGTTCAATTTGGCAATTCCAAACCACATTTAATTTTCTCTGACAATTCCCACATGGCAGAGAGACATTGCTCTTTGTGGCTTTCGAGTCTTTCACAGAACTGTACAGTGACAGGTTTTTAGAATTAGTACTTTTCCCATAAATGCGCACTAAATTACTTCTATCAATTAAAGTCACATATGCATTTTCATTAAAATAAACACTAAAATAATAAGTAATTTTTCCATGCAGCTATTCTGGGATTTATGCAAATTAGAATTCTGCACTATAGTATGAATCATTTGTAGTTCTTCATTTTCACTGGTGGTGGGGCTAGCAATTTCTGTCTGAATTATAATATTTTAGCATACTAAAATCTATATCTAGATGAAGCAGATACTTCAAAGCTTCAAAACTGATGAAACAGCATACTTCTCTTTTAAGGAATAAAGCTGTTTGCATTAATATGTGAAATATACTCCTAACCACCCCCTGCTGATTTCAGAGAATTTTGCAGAGAATAATTTTCTGAAATTAAAAGACTGAGGATTAGATATTGATGATCATAAAAATTGGATCCCAAGAATTATTAAAAACTTGGAAGACTCTCTGAAGATGGAATTTCTTATTCAGTTCAATAATTATTTAAGACAATAAAGATTAAAAAAGATAACAATATAATCAAAAGATCTGATTGCTACACTCAGCTCCACCATTTATGAGCACAGTGACAGCCAGTCCCTGAGGATCTGCTTAAACCTGCAACGCTGCATTGAAATGAGAATTAAGTGATAGAACACGAGACGTTGCTCTGTAAGTGATAAGCCGTAACTTCCTGAGGGAAGATTCCTGGAAACGGCATGGGGTAGGACCACAAATGGCTCCTCATATCTGGGGAGAAATTCCCAGAAATCTGCAAATTCTGCAAGCAAATGTGATCTTACTTTTTAAAAATGTATTTTATTTTAAACTGATATTAATCTTGTAAAAAGTTTCTGTGATTACATTCGGTATCATTTAATCTTTTAATGACCCCTACACAATGTATGTATTTTTGATGATATTACTGTCAAACAATTCAACTTCAGCTATTTCCAAGCTAATATAACATACACAGCCACATTTAATATTTAGCTTTCATGTGCTCCCAAGTGACAATGACAAACATTTTAAACAAAGATATGAAAATAGTTTGAATCCAGAAAACTGATGAGAATACTGAATTATTAAGTGGAATATGATAGCATCAATGAGCTGGACTTAAAAATGGAAAGGATCCTGTCAGTATTAGGAGTCATAAGTTAACATCATTCATCAATATAAATTAGTAAGATCATTTGCATTGGTTCTGTGTGTGTGTATATATATATATATATATATATATATATATATATATATATGTTTTAACTGTATTTTAAGTAGTGATATGAAAATTGTAAACCAGACATGGTGGCACACCCACCCCTACACTAGGGAGGCTATAATACCAGCACTAGGGAGGGTGAAGCTGGAAATCATTGTGAGTTCTAGGCCAGCCTGAGCTACAAAGTGAGCTCAAGTCCAGCCTGAATTGCATAAGAAGACCCTGGCCCAAAAAACTAAAAAAGAAAATTGTAAATCTAAATTTATGTGAAGTTCACATAGATTCATGTATCTACATACTTATATAAAATTAGCATTAATTAACTTAAAAGTCATTTTTTGACAATACTAGAGGGATCTGGCTGAGTCAAAAACTCAGAAAAAGCAGAATTCAGTTTGTGTTCTCTATGTACTTTTCTGTATGATCCTAACATGGGAAAAGACTGTATCTCCTATTTCTTCACAGTAAGAAAAGAATAATAATCCCACAGGAACTGTGTACAATTAAAAGATGATGAACATACCATGATTAAATAAATGCCTTCCCAGGGACAGTGTGTTGCAGTCAGGGTGGCTGTCAATCCAGGGGTCACGCTTTCAACTCTCACACTCCCTCCTTTCTACTCTCAGCAGTGACCCTAGAATTTGGTTTACGTGGAGGATGTTAAAAGGAATGTTCTATTGGAGGATGTGGCCCAGGCAGGGCAAGTGCACAAGCTGGCCAGATGGGCCCAAGAAGGTGCTGGACTTTGTGAGAAGGACATGAAGATAAGACTTGAGTTTGGGGTCCTCGAAGCCCAAGAGCTAGCTGCTCACCACAGGTTGAGGAGATGAAAAGAGAGATGGGCCCAACAACTGGGAGCTGGGTACAGCCCCATACCCAGCCTGACAGAACCTACTCAACTGGAAGAACCTAAATAACAGCAGCGAGGAGAGATTTGGGAAGGACCTTGAGCAAGATGCCACGTTTGGGATACTCAAGAAAGTGAAGCTTTCCTGCCAATTCTGTGCTGACTGACTGTTTACTGCCACCAGCAGGGCTCTTGGGGTCACTGGGGAGTGATTTGAGGATGCTGTCCTCTTCATGCCCCACATCACACCTTCTACAATGGGTAGATGTCAACAGGTCCCTAGCTCAGGGAAGCTGGCTTTAGGAGCAGCCAACACTCCTCCATTCTCACCACCAGCAGCACCAAGGAAGCCAGAGTGCAGTGGCAATGCAGCTGGGGCTGTGCCAGACCCACAAACTAGTCTTCTAGAAAGTTCCAGAGAAACCCCAAAAGTCCTGCCAAAGTCTTTCCTGTGGAAGAATTCTCACAGTGACAAGAACTCTCTTCACATGCAAGTAAAGATAGAATCATCACTGCAAGTAAAGAAGGAACAAAAGCCAGCTAAGGACCTAAAGCTTTGACTCAGTAAGAAGTCCCAGAAATAGACAACCAACAGCTGCATGATGCAAACCCAGGAGTCCACCATTCAGCTGCAGAAGCCATGTCTGTTCCAGAAGTACACCAAAGAGAGGCTGAAAAGTCAGTGCAGAGATGCAGCATCCAGCTGTAAGGCAACTCCGCCATCAGGCTGGAGGCTGCCTCATCAAGTAGAACTAGGAGCTGGCCACGCTAAAGGCCACAGCTCCTCCCTTCACCAGGGACTCTGATCCGACCCTTACATCTCAATTTGTTTCAACCAAAATCATCCAGGCTTTCTTCCTGCTTTCCATAGGAGGAGGAGAAGCCAAAGCAAGTTGTAGCACAAGAAGAAAGGAGAGATTCCAGAGTGTGACCTGGGAGGCCCAGAACTGTCAAGCAGTAGACACATGCTCCTCTTTTCTTTGAGAAGAATTGTGTTTTAAAGAACATGTACAGATGTGTGCCCATGTTCAAAATATTCCACCTGCAAAATGAGGAAGACGTCATGATGGTGACATCACCACAGCCCACCGTTCATTCTGGCCCTCTGGGGAGAACGCTAGGATGGCCGTGCAAGTCCCATCTCTGTCTTTGCTATGGTTTTTATTTTTAAAATACAATCATGACCAAGACTGGTTCCAAGGAATAATGCTGTGCCCAAGAGTTTTGCCAAATTTGTTTCTTGTTGTTTGTTTGTTTGTTTGTTTGTTCTGTTAGTACTCCCAAAATGTCAAGACTTCCAGCTCGATTGCACCACGTTGATAACCGCTAGGTAAAGCTGGCAAACATATCTTTTGTTGAGATTGGGCTGTGCAAAGAGACAGCTGTTCAGCTGTCTGACACCTGTTCAGCTAAAATCTACTGTCCTGGTTCTGCTGTTGTGACTGGAGAGTGCACATTAGGCCAGTGCCAAGAGCAGTTGGGAGAGATGTGTGTGATGTCCTCAGTTGTTGCTAGTGGGTGAGTGCTACTGAGGAGGCAGGACCCTGAAACACTGTGAAGTTTCATCTGCTGCTGAACCATGTGTGGCTGTATTTAGGCTTGGGGGGCACTTCAACATCTGTGGTAGCTCTGCGACTAGATTATCATGCCAGAAAACCTAACCCACATGGTCTTTAGGTCCCATCCAATCTTCTGTTGCTTGGGAGGCAAATAAGATTGTGGTAGGGGGAAGCTCTTAAGGGTACTACTCCAGTAGCCACTTCTAGCAGCTCCTCTGAGCAGAGTGAGACTAATAGAAAAGCTTCACAGATGTGTACATCTGCCTTTTCCTGTGAAAAGAGAACTATTTCCTATTTCTGCAGCTTTCCCCCAGCATCAGGGACAGAGTGGAAAATAATGCAGCCCAAGACTTGCCTCGGCATAGCACTAACTTGAAGAACTAGGTGTCATGGTGTATGGCTGTTCTCAGTCCTTTTTCAGTCTGTCTTTTTCACAAGTTTCAAATTTCTTCAGTACAACAGACTGTTGAATTCTGGTTTTTGGTGTATGTCTAGTTGTCCTCCTAAAGCCTCATGCAGTCAAGGGGCGGGGACTTCTATAGATTGAGACTTGATTCATGATCCCTGGGATTATGTGTTTTAGTACTGATGAGATTATGAGTCTAAGCACTTCTGGGATTATGGGTGTAGCCTAAGGTGGATAGGCTGAGGTGGAGAGCATGAATGTAATATAGAGACAGAGAGATAGACTTGTGTTGTTGCTCTCTGCTACCCTGGCTGGCCGGTTGCTTCTGTCATCGTTTGTTGCTGTTCTGCCGCCATGAACTGGATGCTTTCTGCCCTGTTCCACTCAGCCTTGGGACAGCCGAATATGGACTGAAACCTCCAGTAACTGTACACTAAATAAACCTTTCCTTCCTTCATTTTGAGTGTCAGGTATTTGTCCCAGCAACGAGTAAAAAGTAACTAAGACACTAGGTAAACTCAGTTGGGCTTACAGTTTAGGTCTTAAAACCAGGAGTTCACCTGCTATCTCTCAGCCAGGTGGAATTCTAAAAATATTTTAAGAAAGAGAAGCACCTTGATTCAGGAGGGCTATACAAATTATGATATAAAGCTTCTGTAGACCCAGGATACTTTTATTTCTTTTTTTTTTTTTTCTTTTTTTGAATCTTTTTGAGAAAGTGTCCTGTCATGTAGTTCAGGTTTACAGGGAACTCACTATATAGCCCAGGCTGGCTTCAAACTCATGGCGATCCGCCTGCCTTGGCCTCCCAAGTGCTGGAATGCAGGCATCCCCCACAACACCCACCCAGATGGTTTATTACACTTTTAAGACATTTAAAAAATGTAAAATTATGTGCAACAGAGTCCACACAAACCCTGAGACAATTAGAATTACTGGTGGGCACTTTATAGATGTTTGCAGTCACTGGTTTTATTTTATAGCATAGAGATATGCATGGGACTTTGCAAGAAATGTGAAAGCCTCCTGCGTCTCACTGACACCTCAGACCAAACTATCCCCTCCTCCCAAGGCCTTTCCAGTGCACCCCCATCTTGCCTCTTGTGCACGTGAGGGAGATAGGAACTTCCCCACAATTCCATCTTGCCCTCAGCTGGGTTCCATTGAAGATTAACCTTCAATGAAAACAGAAAGGTTTCAAGGTTGGCCAAGTTCATAAAACAGAGGAATGAGTTGCCATCATCCATTGGTCAGAGCTGAGTCCCCAGAGCAACTGTTCTAGAGCACATTTGGCAGGGGCTTTAGGAAGACGAGCTTCTGTGTCAACCAGTGGGAGAGTTTTGGGAAATATTCTCCCTAAACTTTTTCTCCCTGGCATGATATATGTATATATGTATATGTACATGCATATGTATATGTATATGTACATGTATATGTATATGTATATTTTTTTTAAGAATTTGTTCTCAGCTGGGCGTGGTGGTGCACGCCTGTAATCCCAGCACTCGGGAGGCTGAGGCAGGAGGATTGGTGCAAGTTCGAGACCAGCCTGGGCTACAAAAGTGAGCTCAAGGCCAGCCTGACCTGCATAGCGAGACCCTGTCTCAAAAAGACAAAAAAAAAATTTGTTCTCCCATGAGTGTCAATTGTAATCACCTTACAAGGGGATTATTTACTTACTTCTGAAACACCATGGGGTTGCCCCCTTATTCTTCAGCCAACAAAAGCATCATTTTTTTCAAAAGAAATGTCAAGTTTAGTTATGTTTTGCAAAGTCAGATTCCAGGCAGATCAATTTTTGTGTCAAAATAATCTTTTAAATTTGATGATGAGAAGCTTGTGTTGATTTTTCAATCTGTGTAGGAAAGTGCTATATTTTTTTGAAAACTTTAATCTTGAAAGCCATAATTTTTCTTGTCCAGTTAAAGAGTGCAGGTGAGGAAGATTACAAATATAAATTGGGGGGGGGCGTTTTGGGGTTAGCTCAGTGGTTTAAGCACTTGTGTAGGCAATCCAGTCAGGCACAGGGAACAGCGATTCAATCCCAGACATAAATATAAATTGGTCCTCGGGAAAACTATTCATTCTTTTTTAGAAGCACAACTAAGATATCAATCAAATCTACATGGACCAAGGTTCTGGTCCCCCTCATTAAAGCAAATAAAGTATTCTTGATTTATTGATGGTTTACTCTGTGAACTGAAGGAAAGAATGAAGATTATTCTTAGAGACCCACACCTGCTGCTGATAAACATATGGCAAATTTAAAATGTCACATTAGCAAGGCAAAAGCACTCTGCTAGGTTATGCCAAAGACAAATTTATACTAGTGATCAGAAAAAAAAGTTTACTCCTTAAGATACATTACAACTCACCTGGCACTTTGTGTGTAACCTTCTCTTACAAGGAAAATTCAGAATGCAAATGGTACAAAGGAAAAGCAGGCAGAGAATGCACAGATTGATGTTGTGCAAGTTATTGATTTTGGTGACTGCCATTCTCATTAAATGCCTTCCTTGAATTAAGGAAAGTGGAACATTTTCTAATTGGCCTGACATACTGCGTGTTGGGTTGCTTGTCATCCTTCGAACCTGGCTTGATTCATATGTATGCCAGCGGTTAGACTGAACTTTGCTACAGCCTTGTCTGGCTTTGAAACAGGTCTTCTTGCTAGGTTTCGATAAGCACAAGTGGGAAAGTGAACACAAGAAAACAACCAGGCTGCCCTGTGACTGAAGTCTTGACAATGCCAATTTCCATTTCTTTCCCTCAGAGCTATTTCAGAGATCTTTAGCAAAGTCCCCGGTTTCACAAACAACCTGAGAGCAGTTTCTTTCTCTGTATCTTCCCTGCCTCTTTGTTCTTTATGTAAGGGGACAGTTAGTGTTTACATTGCCCAATCAATCTTACATGCCTCTATCTGGTAATCTGAGCAACCGTTGAAGATAACAAGTAACTGTTGTTAATTTTCTATCATCTTGTTTTGAAATTCTGTATGTTTTTATTATTCTCTTTAAAAAAAAATAAATAAAATAAAGCACCCTGACTCTGAACAGATCACTGCTGGGTATCAGGCCTTCTCCTCCATGCCCTGTTGCTTGGTCCTGTACTACGTTACTAAGTAGCTAAACAGGGTGCTTTGTTGTCCGCACTCCATTGTACTCCACTTGCCTTACCTATTCCCTGAGACTCAAAAGTATTCCAATCAATTCTGAAGCCCTTCTGCTGTATCATAGCCCAAAATATGTCACAAAACAAAGCTGAGGTTCAATAGAATAGACCTATGTTGCTACACTGTACTTTCATATTTTATCTCCAGTACCCAAATCTGTGAACTCCCTGCTCCCCAGGACCATTTCTCCCTGGCAGAAACAAATATTGCATCATTTAGTTAAGGGTCACATTATGTAATTTTGTTCATGGTAACTGGAGGGAAGGGAACTTCGTTCTGTTGGCTTGAAATTCTTGGTGCCAGAATTCATTTCATCTAACCCTACTAGTTAGCTGGGCACCTGGCAAGGCTCCTTAAAGCAAACAAACCCTTAAGGGTAGCCATTTCACCTTTGGCAAAAGAGCTGGGCAGATTAGAAACTTGGTGACATTTGGGCAGCACAGTTCAGTTTCACTTGTCCTGGTCCTACACTCCAGGTTCCTGATGACAATAAAATACAAATGATTTACTCCTACACACAGCCACTTGCTTTGTTACTGTCTGTTCTACTTTTGAATATGAGTCCACCCTGCATACATATATGTAAACATGCATTTATGTTTTAGCACATGCCTCATATAGATAGACAGACAGATAATACAACTGGAATCAAATTATCACATACATCATTTCTCTCAATCGTACACTTGTTGTGTTCCCTGGGCTACAAAGGAATCCCATAGACCCTTCTGAAGTGACACTGCCCAGTTTAGGCCACAGGTCCATCTGGAATCCCAAGTATTTGGTGGTCCAGACCTAACTCTGACCTTTGACCCCTCAGTGAACCTTGCATCTTTCTGACCAGATTGCCCAATCTACACCATCCTGACCTCTGACCAGGGAACTTGTTTCATACAATAGCTGGTCTATCCTCTTTCCTACAGTAGAATGTTTCTGTCACCATTTGGTACCTTAAAAATAGGCCACAAATAGTGCTCATTTATGATAGCTCATCTTTCGTGATGGGGGACCTTGTCTTGTCTACAGTAGTTGGTATGTATTAGGATTTGTGTTTACCCTTCTCCAGACTTGTGTTGATTCTGCTATGCACTTTGATGTTGTGTGTTTGTGACTACTCCAAGGAGTCTCTATACACAGCACTATTTGTTCTCACAGGTGAGGCCCCCACTGCCCCTTGCCACATCTCAGTAAAATAACACAATTATGTTTTCCAGCTGGGGGTGGGTGGGTGGTGGTGCAAGCCCTTCACCCTCTCAATCACTGCTGTGCACTCACCCATTCCTCATCACGTGTGTACTATTGTTTAATGGAAGTATATTATCACCCATGCTACTCTTATCTTTTCTCTCTGTTAGTGTCCTGATGTCTTGTGCAATGAAATTTAGGTATAGATCACTGCCTACCCGCACTAGTAACTCCACAAGACAAGTTACTCTGGTTTTTCAGAAGCTATAGAGGGATTCATGTGTGTTGCATTACAATGTCAACGGTTTTTAACAGTGCCTTTCTTCCTTTTTTATTATATTGAAAGGATACTTTTGGTAGTGTAAATTTGCAGAAGGTGCATAATGCCCTGTTTATTAAAAAGCCTTCTGTTGGCGTGCATTCTTTATGGTCTGTTCTTGTGATGAAAATACTTATTTTCTTTGTAGAAAAACAAAAACAGGCTAAGAAAGGTACACAATATGCAAGAACTGTAGAAGTAAGGTTGTAAACACACCCAGATAAAAGACAGAATTGCCAACAAAAAAGATTTACATCGGATCAGCAGCTTTCTGCTATTATCAGTCAAGAATCTGTCCTCAGAGAGCTCGGGAGACAACTCTTTGTATGGCTACAAAGCAAGGACAAATTCTCCCAAGCTGGGCTCAACCCAATCCACCTGGGCAACTGGTCCACCTCCCACCCTTTCATTATATTTTTTAGAGAGAAAATAACTATTCAAGATGACAGGAAATTAACCAGTTAGATTGCATATTTGTTATCTTCAGAGTAGCTGTGCAGGTTACCACACACAGGCATGCAGAATTGATCAATTAGCTATTAACTATTCCTTTTAAGTAGCCCATGGAAATAACTGCGGATCCTTAACTGCCTTTCCACGCAAAAACTACTATTCCCAGCTCGCAGAGCCTGCGCGCTCAACGTCCCGGATTTCCTGTTGAAACGTCACTTCCGGTGGCGTGCCTCCGACCAATGAACTGTGCATGAAGGCGGGCTATAACCTCCTAGGTTCCTCCGCTACCGGGCGCTTTTGAACATCCCGGAAGGCACTCGTGAGGACAGCAGCCTCTACAGGATTCATGGCATCCTCTGGGAGACTCAGTGCTCTCCGTCTCCCTCCGCTGCCCACCATTCGAGAAATCATTAAGTTGTTCAAACTGCACGCAGTGAAGCAGCTGTCCCAGAACTTTCTCCTGGACTTGAGGCTGACAGGTGCATGTGTTGTTAGTGCGCCCTGATTCGGCCCGGGGCCCCGGGGGGGCGTGGACCGAGGTCTCGCGCGGGCCCCGCGGGCAGGTCTGCAGGGCCGGGCGTGGGCGCGCGGCGAGCGCCTGGTCACGTTCTTCTTTTTCTTGGCGGAGGCCCTACCTCTCCACATGTGGAAGGAGTGACTTGCTGTGGAGCCCCAACCTTCCGGGGCGGTGGCCGTGGGCCCACCCAGCCCGGTGCCCTGAGCGAAGCGCGTGCGGTAGAAGGGGTCGTAGGTCGTCCTTGAAGTCAGGCTCTGCGGAGCAGCTGCAGGAAGTGACTGTGTGGCTTTTCATGCATCTTAAAGTCGCAGAATTTAAATCAGTGCAAAGATTTCGTTGATACCTTCTTTCAAAACCTTCATAGGGTTTATTATTTAAGCGTTCACTTATTAAGTCAAAGAAATCCTCAGAGGCGTAAGTATTGAAGAAATACATATTGTGAGGCCACTCTATGTTAATGCTGGTGGTACCATAAAGAAAGGAACAAGGCAGCCAGTCCTGGGGGGTTTCAATAATAGTTTACTGTCCCAAACCTTTCTTTTACTCACTTTTTTTAGAGAATATATGGAGAGAGAGAGAGAGAGAAAGAGATACAGCAGTTTGAGGTGATTGATTTGGTGAGTTTTGATAAATATGTACATTGGTTCAGCTGCCGTTCCCATTTCTTAATCATTTTTCTTGTGAAAAGTGAAATTACAAGAATATAATCTTACAAAAGTAAATACTAATTCACTACAGGAGTACTTACATTTTCAGAGTTTGATATTTCATGCTACTTGGTTCCTCTTCAAAAGTTAACTAAAAAGCTTATTTCCATTAAATGACACACAGGCCATGAAGAATACATGTTTTATGTCTTGAACACTGAGATATGCTTTAAAAATATGACCATTTCAATTTTTAAAATATATGTTACAGGGCCGACCAAAATAGCTCAGCAGATTCCCGGCCTGCGGTTCAAGCCTTCAGGGTGCGCTGAGATGGTAATTGAGACAGGGCATGGTGGCACATGCTTGTAGGGAGGCTGAACACAGGCGATCACTACGAATCCGATCCACGTAGTGAGACCCTGTAGTCCCTGTCCTAAAATTTAAAAAAAAAAAAAAAATATATATATATATATATATATATCATGTATTACAGTAAAGGACACATTCCCAGTCATCCTCCTCAAGCCCCTACCCCTTTTCTTTGAACACACATCATTCTTGTGATAATGGAGCAGTTCTAGAAGTCCTCTGGTAAAAATCTTTAATCGTAATATCCTGGCTACCTCAACACCTGTAGTGATTTAAAGCACTTACCTTTTAGTGTCACTTTTTTAGAGAAGAGCCAGAAGTTCCCAGGTCCAAATCCAGTGAATAAGGCGGATGAGAAAACACCATAACATTTTTATTTGACAGAAATTGCCATAAATGTATGGTCAACAGGAGTGATTGTGACATATGATGGAAAAACATTAAAAAATACTATATTTATTACAGAAAAAAACAGTGCCATTAATCCCCTCAAAATGCTCGAAATATTGTCCCTTCAAACACATCTTGCCATCCTTGGCAGTGTGTTCTTTACTAAAATTTAGAAAATTGAAATATTCAGAATATATTTTGATCACCCCTTGTGTAGGCTTTATTCTTCCTGTAGCAATTTTACTTTGGATAAAACAGCTTAAATTTTTAATTGGGACAGGGGCCTACTACAAGGGCTTGTAAAAGACTGCCAACTTTAAAAATTTTTTGGTTCTAGTAACAAAAAGTACCAGTCCTTTCTCAGTGATAAGCTGCATCTTAAATTTATGTACGTTAGAATTCTCAGGGATAAAAATACATTTTTAGGGCCGGGTATGGTGGCTCATGCCTGTAATCCCAGCACTTGGGAGACTGAGGCAGAAGGATCGGTGTGAGTTCGAGACCAGCCTGGGCTACAAAAGTGAGCTCAAGGCCAGCCTGAACTGCATAGTGGGACCCTGTCTCATAAAGGCAAAAAAAAAAAAAGAATACATTTTTAAAAATTTCTGCCTTTATATTTTCTCATGTCTTTATCCATGAGTGAGTTCCACATTCTAGGTAGTATACAGTACTTTTCTTGTGGAAAGCATAGTGAAAGAGAGGTTAAAGTAGTTGTCAGAGAGTGAAGGTTAGGAGGGGACAGCAAGACTGATACTGAAGCCTAGAAACGTGACATGGCATTTGATGTTCATCAGTATTTCAATATACTGAGAAGTGTGAAGGTGAAACCAAGCTCAGATGCTTGGATTTTAATATCTTATAGTTAGTAAGATCATCACATAGTACGTTTTTCTACAAGTGAGATCCGTTGCACTGAATCATCAGAACTTTGCTTTTCTATAACTTTAGGTCTGCTAATTTAAATGGGCTGACTGAAGACTTAATACTCTCATATTAATGTAATCTTTGCAATTTTTTAATACCGGTACCAATTTTAACTTTGTTTTCTGGAAACAACTAAGAATTTAAATTTCTCAGTTATTATGTAGGGATTTGTTGTTAGTGCCACACTAAATACAAAATAGCTGTCTACAGATAAAATTGAAAACTGCCTGCTCTTACGGCTTTGTTAGCTAGTAAGTAATATTGAAGGGTTTTTTGGTTTTTTCCTGGTATTGGGGATTGAACTCAGGTTCTTGCAATTGCCAGGCAAGCGTGAAGTTTCTTAATAGGACAGTAGTCTCGTTTATTCAGATGCCTGGTGTTCAGTAACTTAGAAAAGAATTGTAACATGCTTATCTAGTCAAGTTCAAGTAATTGATTGTTTTGGTGAGTGAATGGGGAGAAAATTCAGTTTAGCTAAAGTTAAGGAAATTTGTCACAATTTCATTTTTGTGAATGGGTAAAATTGAACAGTTCTATTTTAAAATATAAATAACCACTAAATGATGGTTTAGGTTGAGAATTAAGTAATTAAATACTATATATAAGAATTTGATGATTGGTCAACAACTGATTAAGAATATATAGATTTTTCTCTTTAAAATTTCATACAGTGAAACTTGTAAAGATCATTGACAAGTCTAAAACTTTATTTTTTCCAGATAAAATTGTAAGGAAAGCTGGAAATCTGACAAATGCTTATGTTTATGAAGTGGGCCCCGGGCCAGGAGGAATCACAAGATCCATTCTCAATGCCAATGTTGCAGAACTTCTGGTGGTTGAAAAGGATACTCGATTTATTCCTGGATTACAGGTGAGGTATTTACTTATAGTCTTTTTTAGGAAGCAGAGGCCCATTTTAAATCTTAGGCCATGATTCTTAAGCCCAGAAATAACCAAAGATTATGCAGGTTATTCCTCCAACTGTAGATATCAAGGTAACATCCCAGAGAGTTTGATTCTGGAGTCTACAAAATTCCAGAAATCTGTGTTTCTAACAAGCATGTTGCTTACAGCTTGGTTAAACCTGCTTTATACATTGACGTTAAACCAACTGTTTTCTGTGGTCAATCTCTCTTTTGGGGGGAGCATCTATTCACTGTTCTTAGTATAGCGTCTTCCTTCAGTAACAGTAATGAGTAGTATGATTTGTTGGAATGACTTGAAAACTGCATTTAGATTTAAGAAAATGTTTTCATAGACAAGAGGTAAGGAAAACATAACTGCTCATCAAGAAAGACCAAGTTCATGTGAAGGAATGCAGTTGTGTCACTATGCTTGTAGATGTAAATGAAATGGTATGTTCATCTTTAAGAACACAGGAACTACTATAAATATTATTGATATATTGAAGGAACCAGACATATTTCCATGGGAATAAAGAAGCCTTGAATGAGGATCTCCATAGAGTCTTATCAGAGGTTGGCAGCAGATAGGCTATTTTGTATCTTTTCTAGGAAAGAACTAAAGCAAGTAGGTGGGAGTGGAGGGAGGCAAGTTGAGGAGTTGAAATAGGAATGACATAAGTTTTTAAAATATTGTCAAACAGTAAGACATATCCCCTTAAGGGATCTTTTAAAGGAAATTTCTCCTGGGGGCACTTAATGATTTAAGGGGTCTTTGTTTGAGTCCTGTGTAGCTCTAGAACCTTAAAATAGCCCTGAGCCTTTGGTTCACCTGACTGGCAATTTATTATGTGGCTATAGTAGAAAAATAAAATTATCCACATTCTTTCTTTATACAAAAGGACAAATTGGCTTAAAATTAATATATTCTAATGTTTGAGAGTATGTTAATGGAAAAGCATTTCATTTCTGTTTAAACAGTTTGAAAAAATTGGTTTTAAAATTTAGGACTTAGTGTGCATGCATCTGAATTTTAAGATACCAAGCGATTTTTTTTTCATCTTCATCTCATCTTCATACTTCAAGGAATTGCATAATATTTAATTTTATCTAATTCTGATAGAATTAATTTCAGATGTATAACTATTTTGAGCTTATCACATTTGTTCCTTGATCAGATGTGAAATGTATTAATAGTTTTTATTTTGATCCTTATTTTAAGAACCATGTCCCAATTGGATGTGGAAGTGAGGCTGTTGTTGTTTTTGTTAAGGTCACAAAATGATTAGGAAAACCTGAATAATAGTGTGTGATTCCCTTCAGGTGTATCCTTTTGAACATTTCTGGACATAGAGAGTACTCAGCTGATGTTTTATGCCCCTATAGGCTTTTTAACTCACAAATTTCCCCAACATGTTTTTATTGTTGGTGGTGATGATGTTTGTTCTGATAATGGTGGTACTGGGAATTGAGCATAGGACCTTTGGACCAAAGAATATCTGTATCCCTTTTTAAATTTTAAGACGAGGTCTTACTTCACTAAGCTGCCTAAGCTAGGTTCAAAGTTGTGATTCACCTGCTTCAGCTTCCCAGACTGTTGGAATTACATGCACCATTATGCATGACTTTGTTTCAGTTTTCTTTATTAGGCATGAGAATAAATTGAATTTCTGTTTACCGCTCAATATATACATTCCTGATCATTAACCTAAAGGACTTCAGAGAGACCGTTTTGTTTTGTTTTGTTTTGTTTTGTTTTTTCTTTTTGAGACAGGATCTCACTATGCAGTTGAGGCTGGCCTTGAGCTCACTTTTGTAGCTCAGGCTGGTCTCAAACTCGCACCGATCCTCCTGCCTCAACCTCCCGAGTGCTGCGATTACAGGCATGAGCCACCACACCCGGCTAAAGAGACCGTTTTGAAAGAGCTCTGGCCCATCTATTCTCTGTCCATCCCCATTGTCTGAGCCCCTGCCTCCTAACTGCCTGCCTTGTTTCACCTCATTAGAAATAATCATTGGACACACTGCATATTTGTTCTCATTTGTGTGTTGTCAGGTTCACCTCTGTAAAATGGAGTAGGAGGGTACAAATTGGGCTCTTTTATTCCTGCTCTATCTTCTCTGCATATAGCAGTGCCCACCCTATAGCCGATAGTAATATCTCACATGAAAAATTAGAGTGACTGTCTATATCTGTATCTTGTGTATTAGCTGATTCAGTAAATAGCATCGGTTATCAAAGTCTTTTGCTCTTTTTTTCTAAGTATCAAGGCTAATTTCAAGATAAAGTAGTCTATACATGATGGGTGTTTGATTTCTCATCCATTTCAGCGAAAGCAAAATTAATTTCTACTGTCTTCTGTGTGGGAATGGACTCACCTTAAAAAGAAGTGTTGAGTACCAAATTATCAAATAGGCTTCTTTTTCTTGTAAAGAATGTTTCAATATGTAAAACTACTTTTAGAGGTCCTAAATTAATCATAAAACTGAGCAAAGACAGGAGAGTGATCTGTTTTTAAGGATTTTAGTAATTTCTAAGCTAATAGAATTACTTTTTAAAGAAAGTAATAATTTATAAAATGTCTTCTAGCTAAAAGCATGCCATTTGTACCTTTATTCACTTCTTAGGATACGATCACCTAGCAGCTCAGAGGAAAGAAAACTTGTGTTAATAGAGAGGTTTCATTCTCAATGTGTTGTAAAGGCAGGAAAACTTGTTTGACAAGGAAAACTGTACTGTGTAGTTCTTTGATAAAGAAAGTGAGTTTTAACATCAGACTGCATGGGTTGATGTGAGCTGTACTACCAGTTCTGTAACTTTAGCAGGAAATTGTGTCTCTCTGTGCCTCAGTTCATTCACAAAGATTAAGTGCATGTCTTACAGTTGGTAAGCAGTCAGTAAATCTTATTTAATAATCGAATTGTTGTCCCCATCCCTTGGGCACCTGTGGGGATTAAGGATGATCAGGAGCCTGCCCATCTGGCATGAGGTATGAAAGACAATTAATGTTACTCCTTTGGTACTGTGGTAAATCCCTTCTACTGTGGAAGCTTTGAGGCTTTCTCCAGCTTATACAACTCCCCGTAGACACCTAGGGTTTCTTTAGATTGATGTTGTAACAGTCTAATTTTGCATTTTGTGGTGGTTATTTTCTTATAGTTTTATGCTTAGGTTGTTTATTGATGCCTTGGAGGAGAACAAGATTTCCTGATACCTCAGGGAACTTAAAGCCTTTGTGGGTTTATCCCTGTTTCTGAACTGGAACGAATTTCATAAATTGTATGCTTGCTTTCAAACAAGTATTCCAGATTCTTCTTCCATTTTTTGTTTGTTTGTTTTAAACTTCATTATCAACAGTAATAACAGATACTTACGGAGTATTTAATCATGCTGTATTTTACAGCTTTATTGAGATGTAATTGAAGCTCAGTAAACTGCACATATTGGAAACATTCAGATTACTATTTTGACATGTTTATAATTGCATAAAACCGTCACTACAATCAAGATAATGAACACCATCATCAGAATTTCTTTCATTTTTAATCCCTATATCTAACCCATGAGAATTAGTGATGCTTTCTGTCTGAAAGATTATTTCCATTTTTTAGAATTTTATACAAATGGAATTCTTCATTGTGTACTTTTTTTTTAAATTGAAGAACTAGGAGTGAAACATCTGGGTACTGCAGTAGTTAAACAATAAACTTTGGCAAAAACCCAGACTTTTGTGAGGTGACAATACTGTTTCACCTTTTCACCTGTGCATGAGAGTTGTTCCTCAAAGTTGCTCAAAATTTGATATAGTCTGTTTCATTTTAGCTATCCTAAAATGTAAAGGTAGGTAGTGCCATCACACTGTATAACTCATGTCTGTAATTTATTACATATTTTGACGATTAATTAAATGTTTATAGTAAAAGTAATTTCTTGTGTGGTACAAGAGCAGATAAGAATTGATGTAAAGAGCTTGATGGCCATAGGTGATTGCTACTTTAATTATTGTCTTTCCTGTCATTGTACAAAGGGACTTACATAGCAGTTTAGAGATTCAGCAAAATTCTGTCAGCTTGGCTGGCTTTGGGTTGGTGAAGCACACATACAGGAATGTCTCAGTGGGTGATGAAGGTGTATCACTGGACTGTCTGACCCTTGCCCTTTCTTCTCTGGCACTATTCTACTCTATATCGCAGCCGCCATGACCTAAGCACTTTTTTTCATCATGACTTTCTTTTGTGTCTTTCTACCACAATTATTCTGCCTTTGAGCAGCCATTGACTGAATCCCTCAAAATTGAGACATATTTAACCTTTTTTAAGTTATGTGTGTTAGGTATTACATCTCAGCAATGGCAAAGCTGACTAACACAGAGCTGTTTGGAAAATTCCTTCTGTTATGACATACTGTTTACTTCAAACATGTAACTTATTTGATAAGACCATAGTTAATCATAACATGGGATCCAGACGTGGTGACACACGCCTGTCATCCCAGCACTTGGGAGGCTGAGGCAGGAGGATCTGTGCGAGTTTGAGACCAGCCTGGGCTACAAAAGTGAGGTCAAGGCCAGCCTGAACTGCACAGTGAGACCCTGTCTCAGACAAAAAAATTAAAACAAAATCATAACATGGAGACAAAACTCTATAGAAGGCAAATGATAGCCCATAACCAAAATAATTTATTATACCATTGTGAATTATAAGTGCGAAGACTGGTGCTAGAGGCAGGCCCATTCACAGCAACAAAAAGTTTTAACAGTTACTGTGAAACTAAATGTAAAACCAAGAAAGTTTTCTGGCTCAGTAGTAAGGGTTATCCACCTCTCCTTAAACATTAAGACTATTGCTTTAAAGGACCAGTGACCCCAAGCCATCAAGAAGAAAGAGAAATTGGGTCTAATATCCTTGACTTAAGAAAATTGTATAGTACAGTTTCAAAACTGTCCTTTTATATGTTCTTAAGGGAATGTTAGTACATAAGGGACTAAACATTGAGTAAAAAAATGTTGAGGGCCTCAGCATGAGCCGCTCCCAAATGGCGCCGGCTTCCTGCTTCCAGGTTGTCCTGAGGCAAAAAGCAATTTAGCTGTAATCTGTTTTTGCCTGGCAACTGATGTAGTAACTAATCAGATTTGACTGTGAGAGCGATGGTGATTGGTGGGCGAAGTGCTATATTTGAGGGAAGCGCAGGCTGGAGGGTGAGAAGAGGTAGAGATGTAAAAGGGTGGAGGATCTTGTTAGATCCTGGCTGCTGTACTGAATAAAAGTCTACAAGCTTAAGTCCGGCGTACAAGCCTTTGTGTTGCGGTGCCGGACAAAAAAATAAATCAGACATCTGATTCCTTGATGATGCCAAGTACTATAGATGAGTTTCT
>PVJA010012413.1:37148-52213 GCA_004027025.1 Myocastor coypus | reverse complement strand
GCCTGATCTTTACAGGCAGGCCTTCTGTCAGTCTTCTGGTCTAAGCTCTGACCAAAATCGCCCAAGCTGAACAGCTGAAGCCGTTCTACTGCTTTGTTTTTAGCCGACATCTTTGAACCTTTCCTATCTCTTCCCGTAAGCCATTTCCAAAAGCTTATAATCCACATTGTCAGGTACAGTCACAGCAACGACCCCACTTGTCTGGTACCAAGTTCTGTCTTAGTTACTTTTTGCTCGTTGCTGGAACAAATACCCAACACTCAAAATGAAGGAAGGAAAGGTTTACTTAGCTCACAGTTTGTGGAGGTTTCAGTCAATATTCGGCTGGCCCAAGGCCGAGTGGAACAGAGCAGAGAGCATCCAGTTCATGGTGGCGGAACAGCAACAAAATGGTGGCAGAGGTAGCCAACCAACACGGCAGCAGAGCAACAGCAACAGCTCGAGCTCCAGTCTGTCTCTCTGTCTCTCTGTCTCTCTTTATATTACATTCAGGCTCTCCACCTTAGCTCCCACCCTAGGCTACACCCATAATCCCAGAAGTACTTCCACCCATAATCCCATCAGTACTAAAACCCATAATCCCAGGGATCAAGGATCAAGTCTCAAACTCTAGAAGTCCCCGCCCAATGACTCCATGAGGTTTTGGGGGGACAACTAGACATAAGCCATAACAATCCTGTAAAGTGATACACTCCATACCGTGCTGGCCACTAAAACTGAGCATGATGGCACATGCCTGTAATCGAAGTGCTGAGGAGGCTGAGATAGAAGAATCACTAGGAGTCTGAGCTGTGGTATGAGACTCTATACCAAATAAATGAATTTTAAAAAATAAGATTAAAATTAAAAATTAAAAAGGACAACAAATAATCTAAAATAATACATAATTCTGACAATTCACTGACTTGAAAAATTATAACTTAAAAATCCTTGTACATTTGTTTCTAATATACTTTAATAATCATTATGGATACTAATTCAAAAAATTGTGCTTCATTTTTCCATCAAACTGCCAACTTTTTCTATAATATAAAGAATTAAGGGGCCCGGCAGGATGGCTCAGTGGTCTAAAGAGCCTGCTTAGGAAAGTTTAGGCGGCTGCAGGGACCACAGTTCGATCCCCAGCACCACATGCTACGCCAGCCCTGCCCTCAGGGCACGCTGAGCCGGCCATAAAAATAAATAAATAACCAAAAGTTCTGAAACTAAATAAATAAATAAATAGAATTATTAAAATAAATAAATAAATAAATAAAGAATTAAATCCCTTGCCGGGCGTGGTGGCGCACACCTGTAATCCCAGCACTTGGAAGGCTGAGGCAGGAGGATCGCTGCGAGTTTGAGACCAGCCTGGGCTACAAAAGTGAACGCAAGGCCAGCCAGAACTGCGTAGTGAGACCCTGTCTCAAAAAGACAATAAGTAAAGAAAGAAAGAAAGAAAGAAAGAATTAAGTCAATTTTTAGATTTCTTAATATTTGTCCCTAAAACTTTCTTATGTCTTTGTTAAGTACCTGTTGTTTCAGATAATACTTCAAAAGTGTTGGAAAGTAAAATGCGTGGTCAAGTAATTAATAGATAAATGAGCTAAAAACAGTAATAATACATTTCAGGAGAAATAAAGTAAAGTATGTAGGAGATACCAAATATGAATTTGTAACATTGTAATGTTCAAGTTAATTTTTCTTTTGTAAATAACTATAAGTTTTCTATAAGTTTCTTGTGCTTTTTAAAGTTAATTTTCTGAAAAGAAAGACAATGTTGATTAATGGGAACTTGGATTTTAAAGCAGCTTTTTAATGAGTAGTGACATATGATATTTATCTACAGAAACAGTAAAAGCTATTAGCTTTTGGTTCCACCACAGAGAGACAGCAGTATGCTATGCATGATATCCAGAAAAAACACTAAAATAGTTTAACAAGCAAATTTCATTGTACCCTAAGGGGTAATTTTTAGTCAAGATCACTCCAAGTCTACTATAACAAAGGTCAGGATATAAAGAACACAGAGGTACTGTCCAGAGTGCCTTGATCTTTTCTTAGTAACTTATGGGGTGACTGCCACCCATGACATTCTCAATTGACAGTCTTTCCTTTAAGTATGGAAATGTTATTTTCCATTTTGTTTCACTTGTTTTTCCCACAGCCATTTATGAATTACTGCATGAAATCTGTATCAATGCAAAATTGTTCAAAAGAATATTTGTCCTGAAATTGCATTTTAGAATGTAATCTGTTTGAAGTTATTCTATTCAAGCCAATGAGGTTATTTTGCTCAGTTCCTATGGTTGAGAATTATCCACTAGTTTCTGACATTAGGATTTTGGCCTATCAAAATGATAGCTCATGTATCACTAAATATTTCTTGAGTAATAATTTTTGGGTACCATTATATGGTAATGTTATTTTGACAAATATAAGTTCAGTTAAAGATACCTTTTATCTTAAACTATAAATAGTGCATTAGAGAAAATTATAAATCTATTTTATATATAATGAGCAATTTAAATTTAAAAATCACAAGTGGACTCAGGTAAGAAATGTAGATACCACCATCTGTTGAATGCAAACTAGAAATTTATTATTTGGCTTCTTTAAGGAGTAGCAAAGGCTAGAGAATCACCAAAATGTATTCTTATTTTCCTCGTTCTCAAATGCTCATAGCTCTTTGGCATATATTGAGGACTCAATCTGTGCCAAGCTTCCTATTAAGGTGCTTACTGTACCTTATCTGATTTGATTCTGGCAATGTCATAAGGCAGCTGTCTTCACAATTAAACAGTTAATGTTACATAGGCTGAAAAGATAAAGTGTTTTACCTTGGTTTTACAGAGCCAGGACTCAGACCCAACGTTCTAACTTGAGAGCACCTAACCTCAATTTAAGTTGCTAATCTTTTTATGGTAAAACTGTGACCCACGATGTTCAAAGATTTGTGAATATTTAGTCCCTCTACTTTGTAGATGGGGAAGTGAGGCTCTGGGCTTGCCCAGGGTCATAGCTGTGCTTAACTTTAAGTATAACTTTTCTCCTTGTATCATGCTGTATCCTAATCCCACCCCTTCTTCAAATTACTTTACTTTTAAGTAGTGCACATATCAATGTTGTTCTGTGTTTTCTTTGTATTACCTAGAATTTTTCTCTCCCGTTGAAGACAATTTTTCCACATGGTTAAAAACAAAAATCTATTTAAGTGGTCTGTGTCCATATAATTACTAAGCATGTTATTTCTTCCTGTCTTAAGGATACCTTTTAATGACTGCGCATAGTATGTGTACACATGAAAAACAATCTAATCACAAGGAGAGATGATGCCACTGAGAACATAATATGTCTCTATAATAGCTGTTTTTACTTATACTTGGCTATTTTTCACCTATTTATACAAAGTGCTTCCAATACTAGGAAAGGACATTTAAATCACTTTATGAGTTGTTTTTAGAGCATGCCTGGGATCCTAACACTCTACAAGTCTAAGGCAGGAGCTTTACAATATTAACTTTAGCTGTGCATGCTTTATGATTTTGCAAGACTCTGAGTGAAAGTAAAAAGTCCAAAATCTTCTGACGATGTAGCTTGGTGCAAGGTCTGAGTTTAATCACCAGTACCATCAAAAAATAAAGTTGCTTTTATGATTTTCTATATACTTTCTAGCACAGTACTTAGCACAGTAGTACATTGCTCTTGGTGTTTTTTCATTAACTAATAAAATACGTATGCTCTGGTTTCTAGCTGTGTGATTTTAGGTGAATTACTCCTCTGCAACTACCTTACTTTATAAAATGGGAATGATCAATGCCTATTTACAGGATTATGACGACTAAGTTAGCTAATTCATACTATAAAAATCTTAGCTCTCAGAATCCATTTAAAGAAGTTGGTAATCAGAAGATCAAGTGGATCCTTTGTGTACTTAAATATACACACACCAACTTGATTTATTGCTTGTCCAACTTTTCCCTTTGACAGTATCTTCATGGTAAATCTCAGTCCCAAGAACACAAATTATAATACCCTCCTTAGATGCAATCATTTCATTTTTTTAAACTAAAGAAATGCTAAACCAGACCAAAAATAACCCGTGACAAAAGAAGATATTTTGAAACCAATTCAATAGTGAGTATTACTACTAAAAAAAAAAAAAAAAGTAGCAACATTGGGCTAAAAATTTGATGAGAGTTCATTCTATGTAAATCACCAATTACTTTCTACCTTGATGAAAGTTATAGTTATTGTCACTCTTTATACTAAAAGAAACATTGAACCAAATGTTTGCCCAATGAAATGACTTTCAAAAAGTTTAGGAAGATGAAATGTAACATATTTCTCATGATAGTGATAAATCACAGTTTTAAAAAAGCAAACAAAGCACAGACTTTAGATTCAAGGATATTAGCAAAGCTTAACCTTATCTATAAAATAAACGTGATTGACAACCGTAACATTGAGACAGTTGTCAGAGCTGAGCGTGTACAATTTGAGTGTAAGACATTAAAGTGGTAACAAAGGGAGGTTTAGCTTCCAGTGTAGGCAATGTCTAGGCAACTTTTAAAGATATCTATGATGGAAGTGCTGAGGGATACTCTTTCTCAAATATTTTTAATGTATTTATTGTTACAGGGTCTCACTATGCAGCTCTGACTCATAGTGATCCTTCTGTTTTCAGCTTCCCCAACACTGAGATTACAGGCCCAGGCCACCACACCCAGATACTGTGGCTGGCTCAGCCCATCCTGGAGGCAGGGCTGGCTTAGCATGTGGTGCCAGGTATCAAACTGTGGTTCCTGTGCTTGCCAAGCTTACCTAAGCAGGGACTTTAGTACACTGAGCTATCTTGCCTGCTCTCTTTTTCCCAAAGAATTACTGGCAAACTCAAATTAGTATAGATGCATGAAAACTTAAACTGTGTGTTTTTGCCTAATCTCACGAAAAAGTTCACTGTAAGTTACATTATTCCAAACTGTGGGTTTTTTCAGTAAACCTTGTTCTGATGTCAAGTACCATGAACTTCACTGATTATCATTTTACACTGGCAATGCTTAGGTTTTCTTTGCCTATGAGTTGGCAGCAAGCCCTCCTGGGTGAAATCTGCCCATCTTATAAAGATTGCAGATTAAAAGCAAACATATAAAATGAAGGAAGACAAATATGCTTCTGAATGATAATTTAATTAATACAGTACATCACTGAATAAAGCATACAAATCTTGCATGTCCCTGTGTGTATTATGCCCACATATGTAGTCCTGAATCAACAATGTGACTGTTATTTTTTTATGTACATTGCATGTTCTGATTTAAAATTTCAAAATGCTTTCCCATGTCAATGACAATCTTAATAGAGTCCAATTAGTTCCACAAGGCACTTTCTGATGCACAACCCTCTGGCTTGATTGCGGTGAATGGTGGGTATTTCCTGTGTTTAAGCCCACATATGGATTGAGTAAGGCAGTGGCAGAGGGACTACTGTTTTCCTTCACTACATCTTCATTTCTTTTTTCACAGGCTAAGCCTTTTTTGTTTTTCCTGGCTCTGTTGTCAAAATACTGACCAAAGTTTTGGCTCATAGTTTGGAACACCAGGCCAAAACAATCCTCTGGAAACTAGTGTGGCAAAATATATTTTAATCTATACATTCACCATTCAACCATGCGCATAACCACACCCATTGGCCCGCTCTGTGGTTTAAAAACAACACTGGTTGGCCCCCAGAACAGTCTGATTTATAGGACAAGTTTTTTTCAAGCCTGCTCTATCAACACTAAGAAATCTTCTGAGGCTTGGCTTCATCACATCTCCTGGGCAGGCGGGGGTAGGGATTATGCCAGGATCATTTTGTTTCTGTTTTTGCTTTTGAAGGTGAATGCCTTGTTTATGTTGCAGAATTTCTTTACAAATATGTCCAAATAAAAATCAGAAAGTAGGTAATGCAATTAATAGTATTTCATAGAAGTTTATAAGTAAAGTATTAAGACTTGAGTGAATAATCATATTTCCCTTTTTAGCATAATTCAGTGATTAATTCTTTTCACTGTTACAATCCACCTGCATGTGTGTGTGCGCATGTGCACACACACATACATGCACACATGCGTGTGCATGTCTATCTGTCTTTCCAGAAGTGATGGATTGGTTCATTGTTAACTATATTTCATGATACAAAAGGAACAAAAGTTGACCTCCTAGGCAACTTTAAGTATTACTCCAGAGATAGTATTTATTATTCACAAGGTATCTTGTGGAAGAGCCTATGAATCCTGCTCTTAATTATTCATCCATTTCATTTCCTCCTTTGAACAGCCACTGAATCCATATTTTGAAGTTCTGAACTAATGAATATTTGAATGAATGCCAATAGTCTCCTATGACCAAAAATTTTTTTGAATTGCATCTAAAAGTACCTTGACCACTCAAAGGAGTTTGTCTGAAACAAGGCTATGCTGGAAATTTTTCCCGAGCTGCATTAAATGTGCCACCTGGACTTTCTCCCAGATGAACGAACAGACTTCGTCAGGAAAATGTCCTTTGACTTTAAATTAGGTATTAAAACTTTCAACAAAATGCAATTTATAGCCAGTGCTACAAAGAATTTTTAGTAGTTTCTCTTTCCTCTGCTGAAAAGAAGAAAAAAAAAAAAGAAAGAAAGAAAGACAGAGAGACACAGAAAGCAGGGAAGGGCAAACTCCTATATGTCCCTCAGATCTCGTTCTTACTTATTTTCTCTCTCTGTGTAGTCACTGTCTCTTCTTCCTCCTTTCTCACTCTCCTGATTTATTTTTCTAATGGGTTTGAAGGGCAATACTTTTCAGAAGTTTGAAATCTAGGCTTTCCTTTCCTAAAATAAAAGAATGTTAATTTGAGATGTACAATGTAAGATTACAATGTAAGAGGGAAAGAGGAGATGGAACAAAAATGGGGTTGAGGCCATGCTTTTTTTTTTTTTTTTTTAATTGCTGGTGACATACTTTGGGCTAGCCCATGACACAACGTTTGTTTCAGTTAGTTCTATCGTTAGATGTAATTTTTCTGTTCCCTGTTCTCAACTCAATTGTCATTTTCTAAACTGAATTTCTGTAAACCAGTGAGGTTCTCTGTTTCAAGTACATTGATCTTTTGAAATGCCCAGAGGACTGATATCACCTAAAGGTTTTCGAGTGCATTTAGCACAAAGATTTGAGATCTTGCATCAAAGGCAGCTAAGATGTTTGAAGGGTGCATGTATTCCCGGTGCACCTCATGGCCCTGACTGCTTACCAGCTGTCTTGGTCTGGAATCTAAGCACCCCACACTATTCACAGCAAAAGCACCCCTGTAATCTCCTTTTCCAAACATGCACCCAGGAATGGAAGTGAAAGTAGTAGTAGTGACAGATCCTTACCTATCTGTCTTTGAATTGAAGAAGAGGCACAGAGATCAAACTTTAAAACACTCTAGGAAAATCCACAAGTGCATTAAAAATTAATACTGGTCCTGGATCTCCTACATGCAAATGACCTATCATTGTCTTAAATTAAATCTTTTCTTCCAAGGATGTTAATAGAAGATTAAAATCATTTAGCCATTTCTTCAAAAAATACTTGGAGCAAGTAAAACACAACTGTTGTTTATGTATTATCTGTGATGTTTGAGTATTGGTTTTAAAAAATATTGGAAATTGAGTTACTAAATGTTTTATTAGCTATAAGACTAACAGACTAATCCTTTAAGGCTAAAACAATTTTTAAAATTATGTTGTACTTTTTATTACAATGTGCAGTTTAGCACCTATCAATAATTTATTTTGACTCTCTAATGCAACAAGGATACATCTGTTTCTAATCTTTGCAGTATAGCCTCATTAGGCTACCAGTCTTTCTGATCTGTTTCTCCAGTGGCAGAATAAATATCATAATTGTTATTACATTTGTGCCTTTGTGTTTATTGTTTGTATAAGATCAGAGACATTACTTGATCTGTGAGTGAGACTTTGTTTTCCAACTCAGGTGATTAGTGTAGAGAATGAAGAGCATCCACTTACTATCTATGGGAGATTACAAAGATACAGTAGACAATCAAAATCATAATTCCAAATGAAAAGAAAGCTTGATTCTTTAAAAGTGTTTAGAAGGGAGCACAGCAGGGCATATTTTCTTTCTTACTGGCAAGAGTGTGTAACTGGATACCTTAACATTACTGAGAACATGAAAACATGAAACAAAAGTATTGATTCAAGAATTCACTGAAGAAAAGAATACAAGTGCACCCTGGCTGTTTCATTTTATTCTTTTATATCAGTTGTTTATGGCAGGCTGTTACAATTTGGCCGGCCCTTCTCTAGCTTTTTTTCAACACACGGGGAAGAAAGTGTTATTTGGTATTGTTAAATTTACATTATGCCTTCGTTAATTGCATCAGAGCTGTTAACGAGATCTTGAAATAATGATATTTAAAGGGAAAGTGGCAACCATCTCCAGAAGACAGCAGTGTAATGGAAGAGCCTAATTAATTTAACCGCACAGTATTCCGTAATGGCTGGGCTTCTTCGAGCCCACAGATGGAGCTCAGAGGAATTAACAGCACTGTGTATCCTCAGTCTCCACACATTGGCTGGCCAAGAAGAGATTAGTTTTATGGTACTTTGATACACACATTGCAGCGTGTGCCTGCAGATGGAAGCAAGGCACAAGCTCAGAAAACTTGAGATTTGCAGGTGTCTAAGGCGAGTTTTCAAAAATGGCTCTCTTATTTGCCCCTTCAAATGATTTATCATAGTTTTCCAGAATCTTTGCTGTGACTAAGTGAAGAGCTATATAATTCAAGCTCAAACACAAGTACCACAGGAGAGCAGGGACTATTTCAAAATGATTCTTGGAACAGCAGAATAGCTTTACTCTTGCAGTGGCTATGACTCTAAATATTATATATGAGTGTATTGCCTAAATGCACCATGAGTATAAAGATCTGGGAATAGGTCTCCAATTTACATTTCTTCCAAAGAAAAAATAATTCTTTGTATTATCCAAAAAAAAGTATTTGTGTTACATTACACTCCTTAATTGTGAATATAAACATGGACTTGTGTTTCTCTGATCACAAGGAACAGAAAATATTCAAGTGTTGATGAGAGCCCCAGTAGTAAGCACCTACCACTAAGTAGATGTCTTACATAAAGAGGACAGCAATTCCTTCAACAAGTCTCTAGAATTATTTACTTAGGTCTCCCAGCAAGCACAGAAAGGTGGTAGCTGCAGAGGGCTCACTGCAGACAGAACATTGCTGCTATTATGGTCATGCACTCCATCAGTGATCAGCTCATCGCACTGCTGCTGCTGGGCACTAGCTGGAGGTGCAAATCAGCTTTTCCAGCAAGTTTCCTTCCAAAGAGAGGCGAGTTTTGAGCTGCTAATCTATTTTGTTTTGTTTTTTGTTTTGTTTTTTTGTAGGACTGGGGTTTGAACTCACGACTTTGTACTTGTAATACAGGCACTTGTGCCATGGAGCTGTGTCCCCGGCCCCATTGAGCTGCTAATTTAAATTTTCAAAGTGCCCTTTGTCTCTTTCCACCTCCTAAAAAGACATCTGCCCCCATCAGGAGGGTGTCTTTACCTGGAAAGGGCCTGCTTTCTCTAGTGGCACTCAGTGATGACTAGCAACTGCTCTGAATGCAGGAGCAAAGTTATTTTTCCAATAAATATGGGTATCCTAGGCAGGGCTACCTGCAGTCATCTTACTGCTTTGGGGAAAGGGACCAAGCTGAAGCTTACAGCCTAACCTGCACTTCCCAGTATCTTAACTTGCTCCTTCCAGGAATGATCCCCTAGAGCAGGGACAGCCTCAGGAATTCTCTAAAGATTTTGCTAAACACCAGATTGTCTTGGCTTATGCATGATTTATCTTCCTTTTCTGATGACCTTTGTACACCCTTTCTTAAACTTCTTGGATTGTATAGTCAAGGTAGGCAGCTGAGGGAAGAGATGTCAAGATTTCACCAAATGTCCTTTCAAAAGCTTCACCTCTCCTCTAAAACAAAAACGGTGTTCATAAAGGAAGAAATAAGAGGCTTAGTTTTACTCATTGCAATTTTCTGCTTGAAGGCTGGTTTTGATAGTAAAGAAATGATAGTGACCACAAGACAGTTCTCAGAACTGCAGAATGAAACCAAGGCAGGATAAAGACTGGAGACAAAGCTTTCTTAGAAATCAACAAAGAAGAGTTTGTGGTTTGCTCACTGGCATAAGATGGCAAAAGGGTATCAAGGCTGTAGGAGTGCTATATTCTGGCCTTAGAGAGCACAGGGTTGGACAGAAATGCCTGTTAGACAGCTTGTGACTGCATAAGAGGATGGAGTTAAAGGGGTTACACTGGGAGTCCAACCAGGGTTGCTGTCCTGAGCCTGCCACCACAGGGTGGGTGTCTACTTATTGAACATTTATTTATGGCGGCTTGCCCAGCACGAGACACTATTTTAGACTACAAGATACTGCGCTGTCATCTTGACAGGTCGCTGCGAAACGCTGTTAGTCAGTTTCTTCATCCCCACTGCAGGACTGCAAGGCAGCTAAGATCCTTCCAGCTGTCAGAACTGTGAATGGGTGTGCCCTTTCCTGGCAATGAGCCCCCAACTCTGGGCGGTGGGCGGGGAGAAGTAGGGGATAGGCCCTTTCTCTTTGGTCACTTCTGGGCAGCCAGATGCTATTGTTCTCGCTAAGCGGGTTAAAGAAAATTGTATGAGGTGCTGGAATCGAATCCCTACCAGCCAGCAGGGATTCATTTTTCCAAAATTCTCTGGCAGGCTTAAATAAAACTGCTGTAAAGCCAATCTTTCATGAAGCTTCATGGTTTGAGACCAGGCCTCTTCAGCAAGCTAGAAGGCCATAGGTCACTTTATAGCCAGCTCCCAGGGGTCCAGTCCTTCCTCACCAGCGGACTCTCCGAGGCTTCTGCTCTGTCTTCTGCTTTGGTGTTCAGAGCGGACACGGACTCTAGCCCGCAGCCCCCAGAGCTATCGTGGCGGCCGGGCTGTAGCCTGAACCACCCAGAGCTGCAGAGCCGACTTCACCTTCTGATTTCCACAGAAACCTTTGTGAGCGCCTGCCAGTAGACGCTGAAGGTGGAGTTCCAGGCGGACGACCGGGTCTCAGACGACAGGCTGCTGTGCCCTGGAGGTCACCCGGCGCTCTCCTCCAACGCTAGCCAAGGAAACACTTCCCCTGCTCTCGAGGACCGCGCCAGGGCAGCCGCGCCCTGCTCCCTCGGCACCTGGCCTGTCTCCCTGACGCCGCAGGTGGCGTGGCGGGCAAGACGCTGTGGGCGCAGGAGCCACTCCCTAGCCAGCCCGGCCTTGGCTCCTTTTCAGCGCTCCCAGGCCGCTGGAAAAGCAGTCCTTTGCTGCTGCTGATCTAGCCCGACTCCCTTCTGGCCCCTGGCCTCCTAATCCCAGAACCTTTCTCTAACCTCCCCTTGGAGATTTAAAGTCTCCGGATCTTTATGGCTGATTCCTCCTGTTCCCTCCCCAGAGCCCCCAAACAGGAGCTGGGAACCTGGGCCAGACTGTGAAACCAAGTTGACCGGCCATGAGCACTGCAGAGCTGAGCGGAGAGGCGGGGAAGGAAGGGAGGGGCGCAAGGAGACCGAACCCTGGGAGAGGCCAAGGGTTGGAGCAAACCGATCCTTGCAGGGCTAAGCAGAAGCAGCTGCTGGTAATAGGTGCCGCCGGGAGGGAGCCAGTTTCCCAGCGCTGGCCCTCCTGGACCTTGCGGGAGCGGGAGCGGGAGCGCGAGCGTCGGTGTGGGCTGGATTGCATCAGGGGCGACCTGCTGCAGAGGCAAGAGCTCAGTCTGCAGTCCGCTACTGCAAAGGCCGCTCAACTAAGGTTGGACCCAGAACCCTCGAGGGCTTCCTGATCTGAGCTCCCCAAGAGGCGGGATAAAAAGCTCCCTACGCTCCGCTTCCCAGATCCAAGAGAGCGCTCTCCTTTGTACCCTGCAGTAGGTGCTAAAGGCGCTATTCAAAGCCTTGTAAGCAGCTGGGACTGGGCGTCAGCTGAAGTCTCACCTTTCTAGACGTTGAGCCTCCTTGCAGACGGAGATAGACGAACACTTCCGATTCTTTCCCGAGCCCTAGGAGCGGGGACGCGCCTCCCTTTGAAATTTCTCTTGGGTTACCTTTCCCCAAGCAACTTTAGAGAAGCAAAATGCCTGCTGAAGTTTCACATGTTTAAAATATTGGATGAGAGTTCATAAACGGAAATTTAGGAAAAAATCTGTCCTGTATAGAAATCCATGGCAAATTCTAACGACTTATCTTTATCACTTTATAGCTCTCCATTTATTCACCTTAATAATAAACCCCTATGGCTTTACGTAGTTCGTACAAACGTAGACATTTGGCATTTGCCCTTGTGTTTTATTCTGACACGTTCAAGAATTGCAACTGGCTTTCAAAATCTACTACAATCATAGTACTTTCTAATCCTAGAAAAATAAAGCTCAGATCAACTTATTGCATTTCCACTTTATGCAACTTTTTTAATTGAAAGAAATTTCTTTGAAGCTCCTCCCCCGCGCGTTTTTCAATTAGAGCCCCTCTTCCTGCGGCCTCTAGTCCACTACATCGGTGATATCTGGTAATAAAATCTCTGCGGCTAAAATATAATCAAAGTGGGCTTTCTTTCTTTGGATGTTTATATCACGGAGAGTTTTCATTACTGTCTTGTTAACATGTTCTGGTTAAATCAAGACATGCTAGAAAAGAGAAGCAAGACTCGCTCTTATGGGGACACGGTTTCTCTTACATCGACTTGACGGAGACGGCAGCAGTGGCACTTCATCTACTTTCCGACGTAGCTTGTGTTCAGTTTCACTTATTCAGTGATGCAAGTCATTGGTTGAATTTTTGTCTTCACGTTTTATTACGGTCATATATTCTGTTAGCACAGAGGTACGTTCTGAAAGAAAACGGCTTCCAGAAGTAAGCCACTCACATTTATTTTTACGGTTTAGCGATAGGAAACATCATAAAAAGATATGTTTTCAGTTTCTCTTGTTCAGGAGTTGGGAATCTCTCTAAATAAATGAAAGAAATTTGAATGCCCTGTCTGAGGAAGTTCACACATTTCTGAATTTTGGATTTGGACAATGGAGTTGTTAGCTTTCTTTGGGAAAATACTGTAATCTACCACTCCTTAGAAACATCGTCTGGAATGGCTTCTCTTGGAGGTTTCCCCACAAAAATCCCCACCGACAGCTGCCTGTATATTTATGTCAGTAGAAACGTCACTGTCGAGGCCATCATCTAGCCACTTCCACTTTTATTGGATAAGTGCAGCTGGGAAGAACCAAACACAATATATATTGAAACAGAACGAAAGAAATTTTCGAATTATTAAGCTGTTCCACGATTTCCTAGTTTCATTTCTCTTCCCCGCCTCCTCCTCCCTTCTATCCAATTTACGGGACCACGTGTGTGGTTTCGCATCGCAGTCTCTTCTGGAGTTTCTCACAGTTTTTGTTTTTTCCTCAATAGGCAGAAAATAACGCCTGGGGCGGGGCGCGGATGAAATCGAATTGCAGAGCCGCGAGCAAAGCGACGAGGCGCAGCTACGCGCCGAGTACTGCGTCAGCTCCCCAACTCGCTGGGTTGGTTTCTCAGACTGCTTCAATAGGTACCAGAGTCCTAAGTTTGAGGAAAGAGCGGAGCCTTGCTTAAGAAGCAAGATTTCCGTAGAAGTGGTGGCGAATCCACAAAAGAAAACCCTCCTACCTGGGGCGAATTTTGTTCGGCTATCTGCACCAGGCTCAAACGTTAGGATCTTTGATCATAAGATTTCTCCTAGTTCGCCCCAGGTGCTTAGTCTTTTCTAGGGTCGGTCGGTCATTCTGGGTCTGCCTGCCAGTGACTGGGTTGGTCTCTCCCTCTCCCTCTCCTCCCTCTCTCTCTCTCTCTCTCTCTCTCTCTCTCTCTCTCTCTCTCTCTCTCTCTCTCTCTCTGTCTCGCTCTCCCCTCCTCCCTCCCTCCCTTCCTCCCTCCCTCCCTCCCTCTGTGCCTTCCTCGGTCTCTCCGACTCTCTCAATCTCTCCTCAAGCTGAATTTTCACAAAAACGGGGTCATTACCACTGGGTTCACAGCTACTTCAATAACAAACCCAGAAAGGGTTCGATCACCATTTCTTGGTCCTAATTAATGTGCCACCTATAGTTATGTCTCTCTGCCTGGACCCGCTGGAAATATAACAGTCCAGAGCATGGAGCACACAGAGGTAAAAGTAGGTTGCGTTTTCCCTCTACGGATGCCACGGAATCTGATGGCACATAAGAGTCTCCATGTTGCTGGACCCAGACCTAAACTTATTTAATTAGTGATTTGAGACTACTTAAGAAATTATACATAACTTCAGAGATTAAAAATTGCTGTAAGCTATCACACTACAGTGACCACAGAGATCATATTTTATTTTGCGTTTGTAAATAATTCGGTTTTTATTCTAACAAACACTTTATCCCAGCTGATTATCAGTGGTTTCCTTAGCTGATTGTGAAGTAACTTGAGTTTTCCTTTTGCATATATAAATCTTATGATTTGAAGGGAAGTATCTATATCATGTTAGATTCAGGCAAATTATTGGGCTAGCTATCTACTTCAGAGCTTGCAGCAAATTAAACAAATTAAACTCTGGAATAAAGATTCCAGAATCAAATAGCCATCAGTTTTCAGCACGTTGTACATTCTGAAAAAAAAAACGATGACAAAATATGTTTCAGATTCTCCTTTCAAACTCACCGCAAGCATTTGTCTGTGGAGTCTTATTCTCCCTCTCTATATGTACATCACATAAAAGCATTGGTTTGCTTTTTTTTTTTTTTTTTTGGTTTGCTATTTTATTAAGGAATTCTCGGTTTTGTTCCTTAAAGGCTAGTTTAAGGATAATGCATTTGTTTGAGAGACTAGACTGCATTAGCCAAACAATACAAACAACATATCTAGTTTTAGGGAAAAAAAAAAAAAAAAAAAAAAAAAAAAAAAAAAAAAAAAAAAAAAAAAAAAAAAAAAAAAAAAAAAAAAAAAAAAAAAAAAAAAAAAAAAAAAAAA